>CM076571.1:256798884-257058090 GCA_034641835.2 Pinus albicaulis
CACAAAATGAAAAATGTAGCCCTAGGGCTGAAGAACGCTTTGAAACTGGATAACTGTTGGAAAGTGGCTGATCCCCTCACTGGAAAACAAGGAACTTAACCCTCCACTACAACTACACTGCAAAATAACGCAATTTCTGAAGGAGACTGCATTGTGAATGATGGATGTTTCTTGGCCTGATGCTGTATGGTGGAATAATTCTCAAGCAACTTCCTTTCTAGCCCCTTGGATGAAGGGTTGCTCCCCTCATTGGAAAATAAGCTCAGAAACTGGGTCTATCAACCCTCCACTGCTATTTCCCTACAACACAACACAATCCTGAAGGAGACTGCACCGTAGATGATGGTTGAAGCTTGACTTGATGCTGGATGGTGGAAATGAAGTTCAATGAAGCTCTCCTGAGTGGGCACTTGTAGTCCCCCGAGGATGAGGGTGGTATTTCCACTCGAAAACACCCTTGTGCTAAACAGCACAATAGACTCTGCTAAACTGCTGAAGCATGCAGAAAGTCATAAAAGAACAATACTTAAACAATAATCATAATTCCTTCTATGGTTTCCATCCCATTCCTTATATTCTTGGTGAGCTTCCTCACCCTTGTTCCCACTCATTAAAGATGTTACTCTCATGCATACACTCCATATTAACTGCGATGTCCTCCTATAACTCTCCACTACCTCCATGACAACGTTATTCATTTGGTCAACCTTGACCCTATTCACACCCAAAAGTAATTTATTCAGCTGATACAATGATCCACATTCACATTAGAAGTGTTTTTATTCCTACTAAATAGATTTGTGGGTCTCTCAACCCTCTTATTCATCTATTTTATTAACAAAAGAAAAAATTAATATTCCAACTAGCTGAAAGCTAATTAGGAATATTACACTAACTGCAGAATAAAGGATAAAGCCAAGGAAGGGTGACCCAGGATAACCCATCGAAGCCTCAAGCAAAGAAAAAAAACACAAAGACAAAGAAGGACATGTGAAAGTGGTATGAGTTCCATAAGATCCCCACTCATAACACAAGTGAGTGTCAAACCAAGCAGTCACTGGTGGATGAGCTAAAGGCTTATGAATCAGATACATTCTCTAAATATGAGTCAGAACCCGACAAGCAGAATGAAAAAGGGAAGTATATTATTGACACAATTCCTAGTGCCACTGATGCCACCACCAATATCTAGAAGGATGAGCTTGAAGATCCAGAGGAGGGGGAGTGCCTCTTCCACTCCCAGATGTGGGTGAAGGGTTCTCTGTTGAAATTAATTGTTGATAGCCGAAGCCGAAAGAACCTCATTCAGTAGAGGTCATGAAGCAGCTTGGCCTACTGACCATAGCACACCCACAACTGTACATCATCGAGTGGCATCACCAAGGATGATATATCTCCATCAAAAAACAGTGTCGCTTTCCCTACAACATCAAGCCCTTCACAAATGAGGTGCTGTGTGATGTTGCTCCTATTTAACTTTATGATGTATTATTATGCCAACCATATTTGTGGAAGAGACATGTTGTGTATGAGTCTAGGCCTTGCACTATAATTATTACTTTGGGAAATAAATTGTACAGGATACCGAAGGTAGCACCGCCTACCACCAACTCTTTAATCACTGCAAATAAATGCAGTCAGCTCATTTCCCAGACCGGGGAATTTGTTTTCCTTATGATTCACTCTCAAGGAAATAATAATATTGTGGCCACAACCTCCATACATGTCTCCTCCTAATGACAAAAATAGATGGACAAGGTCATGGTGTAATACAGGGACATCTTCGCCTCACCCATAGGGTTACCTCTACACTGTCAAGTCAAGCACTCCATTGATATGACCCCAGGTGTGACCGCAGGTGCCTCGTTTACCAATGGATCTCTATATCGACGCTCCATTCTAGAGAATGATGAAATCAAGAGGTAGATTTAGGGGTTGTTGAAAAAAGGGCACATCAGTCCAAGTTCATCACCTTGTGGGAGCCCGATCATGTTGGTACAAAATAATGATGGTATCTAGAGACTCTGTATTGACTATCAGGTACTTAAAAAGATCATTGTCTAGAATGGGTATCCAATCCCACATATTTATGACCCTTTGGACCAGCTCAAGGGGGCCAAACATTTTAGCAATATTGATTTGAAGTATGGTTATCACCAGATACCAATTGAACCCTCTGATGTCTGGAAAACTTCCTTCAAATCAAAGGAGGACCTTTTCGAATGGTTGGTCATGCCTTTCAGGTTGACAAATTCCCTTGTAACCTTCAAGAGGTTGATGGATGACATCTTGCAACCCTTCACCAACTCATTGATGGTGGTGTATTTGGATGGCATCCTCAAATTCAACTAGAGGTGGGAAGAGCACCTCCACAATATTCGAAACATCCTCCAAACTCTACGAAAACATAAGTTGTGTGCCAATTTGGAGAAATTCACTTTTGGTATGACCCAAGTTAAATATATGGGGCACATATATGAAAGGGGTGTGCATGTGGACCCAACCAAGATACAAGTCATTCAGGATTTCCTGGTCCCAACCACTCTAACGAAGATCCACCTCTTTCTGGGTCATTCTAATTTCTACCACAGGTTTGTGTTGGGGTTCTCTCATATCACTTGGCCTTTGAGTCAAGTCACCAAGGGCGGAGTGAAAGGAAAATGATTTTGGTCTGAATCCCAAAAGAAGGAATTTTCCAACTTGAAGCATCGCCTCTGCTCTGCACCAGTGCTCACATTACCAGACCTGTAGCAACCATTTGAGATCTAGACAGATGCTTTTGAATATGCTATTGGTGCAATACTTACTCAGCAGGGGCATCTAGTGGCATATCACAGTGAGACATTTTCAGACAAAGTATGAAAGTATCTCACCTATGACAAAAAGATGTATTCCATTGTGTAGGCCTACTGACAATTGAAGCATTACATTATGGGGAATGAAACAGTCATCCACAGATACCATCGTCCCCTTGTTGCACTAAAAATTGTCATCCTGACATTCTTCTATGTGTATGAGTTCATTATCACTCATACTTCCTCCTTTGCAAGTCTAACATATAATTTCCTCATGTCAAGCCTTGAAAATAAGAGAAATCTCCTTAACTTTGGTATCGCACTTTCTCTGTATCTTGCTTGCGGTCTCGCACCTAATGTTCATGACACCTGCATACCTGAATGCACTTTCTCTGTGTTATGGGTGTGGACCCCTGTAAAGATTAAAAAGGTACAAGTAAACTCTGAAAATCTCACTTTCAGTAAATTCTAGAAGCCTCTAGAAAGAATCTTGCGGTGGCAGAACCGCTCTTTTGAGGTTCATTTATCCCTTACCTTATGGAGCTAACCCCTTGATGTGAGGAGCTTATCCCTTTGAAGGAGGATTCTATCCCTTCATAGTTGGAACTGAAACCTCCTCTTTTCCACTATAAAAAGAGGCATTGGGTAGCTTCAAGGGGAGTTTAAGTTTTAGAATTATTTGAGGTTAAGTGCTGTTGGGATTCAGGCTCATTTAACTGAGATTTTTGTGAGAAGAGATCACATACCTTTATCTGTCTCGGTTGGAAGAGTGCAAGGCTTTTCAGAGTAGAAGAGATTCCTGCTTCGGACCTCGGGAAGACCTGTTCAACATCAAGGCTAAGGTTGTAAGGTTTTATTTCTTTCAAAGTTAATACAAATGAATTCATTTTTCTCAATAAGTTGCTAGTTAACTATTTATTTCAATGATTCCTTGATCACCATGATAAGCATGATTTATGATGTTTACTATACAAGTGCTATTTAATGTTTTCTTGTTTGTGACTGCAGGTTTGCAAAGATAACTCTTTCAAGTGCATGAGGGACAAAAACTACTTCGAACAAGTATCGCATCTACGGTAAGTTCTTAAACACCTTTATAGTATTCTTTTATGAATTGCATATGTTTAGAGAAAGATAGGTTTGTTTGATTTTTTTTTGCTATATTAAATTTTGGTACTAGGGAGATCGATCTTGTCCACAAGATTGATTAATCCGTCCAACAAATTGGTGACTCCACTGGGGAAGAACTTGTTGTTTTTTGTTCTCTTTTATTTTGATTTGAGGAAAAGTTTTTCCTGGTTTTTGATTGATGGATATCTGCCTGGGTAGCTTAGGTTTTCTCTGTTTTTGAAAATTTTGAAATCTTTTACATTTTTCTTCAAATTTTCTGGGGACCGCACTTTGTTCGTTTGCACAGTGCGGGTAGTTTCGCACTTTCCTTAAGTTAACAGTGCGGGACAACACCTGTTACTTCTAGGAGCCCACAGACCCTGTTAAAATTTTGGAAAAACTCTAGATTTATTTTTTCAGTTTATCTTTAGTTTGATTTAGAGATTTAAGTATCAGCCCAGATTTGTGTTCTTTCTGTCAAGAAGTCTCTTGTGAGTGAGTTCCAACATTATTTGTGTTTTTGATGATTTTCTAGAAGTTTTGCATGTTGGATTGCTTTTTACATGGTCTTTGTAGTGACTCAAAGCATTGGATGTTCGAAATGCCTCAGATTACATTGGTCTTTTTGTCTTCTTGATGAGTCTGACCTGTTTGTGAAATCCATCCTTTATCGAGGAATAGATCTATTTGTTTGTTTGCAAATCTTCAAAAAAACTTTGTTGTAGGTTTTGAATTTCATTTTCATAAAAAACATATCTGGATGTTTTTTGATTTGTTTATTATTCCGGACAAATAGATCCTCAGTTTACTAAAAAAATAAGTAAAAAAATCTTCAAAAATATTAAAGCTTTTATTCAATTAGATTTTTAAATTTTGTAGATCTCAAAATTTGTTTTGTAGTTTTGAGTGTTTTTAAAATTTGTAGATTTCTTTTGAAGGGAAGTTGTTTTTGTAGTTTCAAGTTTTGAAAGTGAAAGGATTTTATTGTGAGATTTGATAATTTGTCTCGTTTTGAGTTATTGTTGAAAAGACAAAAATATTTTCTTTTAGTTATTCTTATGTTGTCTCTTAAAAGAATTGCATTCTCAAACTCTTTCTTTAGCTAGAATTTCATTGAAATAAAATGAATTGATTATCATTTTTAGGTGCATTTTTAGTGTTTTTTGGAAATTGAGTCTTCACACCATCAAAGTTTCATTTCCATACCTATTTGACTTAAAAAACAGCTCATAAAAGTAACGCTTAATTAAAATTCATCTAGTAATCTTTTTATTATTAGGGCTCTTACCACCAATATATCTTAGGCTAGTATCTTGGAGTAAGGAGTAATTAACTCTCCAAGATAGTAAAAAAAAAAAGTAGATAAATCTTGCGGTAGGAAATAAATCCAATTGTAATTGATACAATCTGGGAAGCTTCTCTTAAAGGAGTTAATCATGAGATCATGTCCGAACCTTTGAGACAATCAATTCTGTTTCATTGGGAAAGATAGAATATTTTGCACACATTACAAATGGTAAACCTTATATTAACCATTGTCAATGAGCCTCGGGTCACTTGTTGGTAAACCTTAGATTGACCATGTCGAGGAGCCTTCAAGGGGATTGAGCTTAGTTACTCTGCCCTTGCGCGTGGGATCGGATCGTAGACTGTTCCCCTAGTTGTATTTGTTACTGTTGGTAACCTTAGTTTCCATAAGCTTAAGATTATTTCCTAAGGTGACTGTGAAGGAAAGATCTCACTGTACCAGGAGAAGACGTCAACTAGACTCACTTGGACTCTCTGGGGGATTATCTTCACTCGAGATGGTTTTGTGAAGAAAATTGTGCCAGTCTGTTTCATTAAGCAGGTTGTCGGGGTAACTGTTCCAACCACCCTTTCTGTATTAAACTTCTACTAAGTTGCATTTCATCAGCAACTAGTGTTTTTAGTATTGGAAGTTACTGTTTGTGTGTGGTTTGAACTCTTAGATTTTTAGGCGTGTGATTCAGTTGTTTGTTTCTTTAGAGACTTTAGGTGTTTTCATTGAATTTTTTGTTTGTTTGTGTGTGATTAGTTAATATTTAATCGTGGAAAAATTGCCGAGACAATCCCGGAGACTTCAAGGGAAACCCCCTGAATATACACCAAGTCAGCTTGAAGGGTTTCGTGCTCTAGTATCATCTAGTAGCAGTAGAATTAGATCAACAGAAATTGGAACTTCATCTATAGTTGTTCATCCTAATCATCAAATACCGACAACAGAACACATTCAATAACCGATTTCAATTTCTAAAGTTACTGGTAGTATTTCTCCTTCCAGTGAACTAGATGACAAACCAGAAATTTCCGAGCCTAAAACTAAACTTTCTGTTTTGGAAACATCCTCAGGATTTATTACAACAACTTCTAGCTATCTTGATTCACATAGGGTAAGAAATATTGTTACTGAAGATCTACCATCTAGCCTCATTTCTATTGAAGAGCTTACTAGTCCAAACGAAGATTTATCTCTTCCCGAATCCCCTCAGTCTTTAAATCTTAGGGAGCGTGAATCTATTTTCTACAGCCCTATTTGAACTAACACCTGGTATCTATCTTTGAAAAACTTTTTAGAGAACCCGGGTCTCACTTTTTCTCCACCTCGAATTCCATTTCATCCTACGCCCAGAGGTTACTATCCTTCATCCATTATGGCAGGAGAGTCATCTATGTTTTCCCAGACAAAGAAAACATTTTTACACGCTGGTCCTTCTGTTACTTCAGGATATCAGGCTTTGTCTGGTATTTTCTCTAGAGCAGCTCCTTGACCGATTGAACAGGTATTATAATCTGGTCTTAATGGAATTAAAACTTAAACGTTGAATGAAAAGCAAATATTTATGATGTCTGGTAATATTCAAAATCCTCAACCTCAAGGCAGTCAGTTACTGCCTGGAGGACAATTTCAGGGAAGTTAGTTACCGCCTGGGGGGCAACCTCAAGGTAGTCAATTACCGCCTGGGGGCAACCTTCAGGCAATCAGTTACCACCTGGAGGGCAACCTCAAGGTAAATTTTTCCTAGGAAAAACTATGGAATCATATTATTTTGGAGGAAAACCGCAAGGACAGTACATACCTCAAGGTTATCAACCTTCAGGACAGTACATACCCCAAGGTCAACCCCAAACTCAATATGCTCCTCAGGATCCTTATCAATCCCAGCTTCAATACGTGCCTCAGGGTTATCAACCTCAAGGTTAGTACCTAATTCAAGGTTTCCAACTGCCTTTTGGTCAATCATCTGTACAAGGAGCCGGAAATTTACCACTTACTTATCAGCCTTACGTTCAACCAGGCTATGGTCCTTATGTTCAACCTTCTATGGGACAATACCCCAGAATGAATATGGTGGGGGATCTATCCCAATTTCAACAGCCTATGCAACCTAATGTGTAGTTGCCTTCTCAACCTGGACAGCCTTTGGTTTCTGGTCCAACCCAGCAACCTATCCAGCCTACTATTCAAACTCATGCATCTGGTTCTGTTCAGCAGTATGGGCCTAGTATACCTCAAACTCCGTCTCAAACTGCTGCAACTACTACAACGTCTGTTCAACCTATAACACCTGTTTCTAGAGAAAAGAATGCCCGCATTGAGCAGAGGTTGTGAAATTCGTTAAAGGTTCACAACAACCTGTTGTCTTGAAGGATCCTTTTCCTACTCAAGATAGTAAGATGATTGGTTCTACCTTGAATGCCTCAGAAGAAACTATTCTGATGATGTCTCATGTTAGGATTGCGACACGATCACAAGATTATGGTACTAAGAATCCTGTTGATGGTAAAGAAGCAGAATCTTCTAGTGAAAACACATCAACTACACCTCCTCTTGTTTCTGGTCCGCTACAGATCGAGAAACCCAATCCAGACTTAGTAATCAAACCACCTGCTAAAGGTGTTATTCGTAAATTAGCTTTCAATCCACATGCAAGAGCTGCTCAGAATTACAACATTGTTGAGGACTTAGCTATTTCCCCTTCAGCAATGTCGGCTTTGGAAGTGCTACAATCGTGCCCAGCACAGCGTAAATTACTTTTATCTGCCATAGGAGCTGTTGATATTCAGGATTCAAACCTAATAATCTTCGATTTAGAGAATAGTACACCTCGTCTACCTCACCAAATGGCTTTCCAAATTCCAGTGTTAGTAAAAAATAGACCAATCTTTCGGACTGTGATTGATGAGGGAGCTTCAACGTGTATTATGTTGATCCAGTGTTGGAAATCGCTTGGTTCTCCTCCACTCAATTAGTCTCCGACAATTTTAAAGGCTTTTGATGGTTGAGGTTTCCATCCATTTGGTATTTAGCAGGATTTACCCATAGGGGTCGAAGGTAAAACCGTAAATCTAGATGTGGAAGTGGTTGATGCCCCTCTAGATTACAACCTTCTCTTGGGTCTTAGTTGGTCTTATGCTATGACTGCTATTGTTTCTTCAGTCTTTTGACTTATAAAATTTCCAGATCAAGGAAAGATCATTACAATAGATGAGTTAACTTATTTTTCTTCCAATCCAACCTCTACAGAAACAAACCAGCACGTTGGTAAAGCGGCTATCCCTTATAAGGATGTTGGAGTAGGTTTGATTAAAGATTCTGGTTTACTAGGAACTTTTTCCTTTCCTCCATCTAACATATCACCTTCTATTGCAACTATTCATATGATGTCATTAGATACTATTATGTTTGATGATCCTTGGATCGTACCTTCCGACTCCGAGTTAGATTCATTTGATGGCATGATGCTTTTGAGTCCATTTGAAATTTCATATCAAGCTGTACAGTCACTTTCCGACCCTTCTTCAACCGAAACTGATCCAATGAATGGGATCCATGAGGAATCACTTTCTATATCTAGTTCAGCGACAACGACATTTCTCGATCTTGTTCATACTGATGAGAAGATTCGTGAACTTTTGTTTATTGACGATTTACCATGGGAATATCTTCATCACCGATCTTCATTTTTACCTGAGCTAGATCATTTTGAAAGTGATTTTGCTTCTATTTTTACTACTAAATATGTCAAAGAACTTCAGAATCCATTACGAAATCTTGATTCTGAGTTAACTGCAGCACATTGTGCAGCCTTATCTCGATGATTTACCTGCTCATTCATCGCGTAGGGCCGACCATCTCACTCATTTACGAGCTATCTTTATGAGATGTAGGCATTATTGAATTTGGCTGAATCCACACAAATGTGTTTTCTGTGTAGAATCATGTCACTTACTGGGATTTTTTGTTTCAAAAGTAGGCATTCACGTTGATCCATCGAAGGTCGAAGCTATTGTCAACTTACCTCCTCCTTCGACTCTGCGCCAACTCCAATGTTTGCAGGGGAAAGCAAACTTTTTACGTCGGTTCATTCCTAACTACGTCGAGCTAACAAAGGGTTTTACCAGGTTTTTGAAACAGAATGTTCCATTCTTCTGGGATGAGATCGCTGATCGATCTTTTGATGCACTCAAACACGCGTTGACCCATGCACCATTATTGCATCCTCCCAGCTACAACCGGGACTACTTTTTGTACCTCGCTGCCTCTCATTCCACCATTGGGATGGTTTTAGTTCAGGAAGATGAATTAAAAAATGAACACGTGATTTACTATCTTAGTCGAAATCTCCATTCGATTGAGATCAAATACACACATGTGGAGAAATTGGCCTTGGCAGCTGTTCAATTTGTCCAACGATTTCGACACTACATCTTATTACGAAAAACCACAATAATTTCTGACTGTAACCCTATGATGTACATCTTTACCAAAAAATTGCTAGGGGGCAAGTATTCCAAATGGATAGTTATCCTACAGGAATTTGACTTGGAATTTGAAAAATCCAACGCAAAGAAATCTTTGGTTTTTGCTGAACTAATGTGTGATTTCCCCTCTACTGATACTGAAACTATGGTGGAATAGCCCATTGCGGATGAATCCTTTTTTCTTATCAGTACTCTTGATCCATGGTATGGGGATATCATCGTTTATCTCCAAAACCAATCTTTTCGGCCTGAAATCTCACCATCTCAGCAACGGAAAATACGTTTCCAATCCAAACAATTTAATATTATTGGTGATACACTTTATCGTCATGGAGCGGATTCTATTTTCCAACATTGTCTTACTCATGAAGAAGCTAAGAAGGTTTTAAATGACTGCCATTCTGGAGCATGTGGCGGTCATATGTCTGGGTATGCCACAGCGCAAAATATATTGTGCGCTGGTTATTGCTGGTCGTCGTTATTCAAAGATCGTATCTATGCAGTCCAGAAATGCCACAATTGTCAAGTCTTTGATCGTAAGATGCGTGCGCCACCCACTCCTCTTCACCCTATAATTGTTTTCGGTCCTTTCACAAAGTGGGTCATTGACTTTATTACATGTAACCCTCACTCGACCGGGGGGCATGCATATATTATCTTAGCGGTAGATTATTTTACTAAGTGGGCCGAGGCGATGCCTACATTTTCGACAGATGGAAATACTGCTGCAAATTTCGTATTCAAGCATATAATCGTTAGATTCAGTGTTCCTCAAGCCATTATTACAGATCATGGAAGCCATTTTCGAAATATCATGATGACTGAATTGACAGATCAACTTGGCCTGCGCCACGATAGTTCCACTCCATATTATCCACAGGCTAATGGTCTGGTTGAAGCTATCAATAAGGTTTTAGTCACTATGATTAGATGAATTATTGGTATTCATAAGTCGAATTGGCATTCCATTTTATTTTCAGCACTTTGGGCATATCGAACCTCAGTAAAAACATCAACTAGTTTCACTCCCTTTCAACTAGTTTATGGTTTGGAAGCTGTGTTACCTATTGAATGTGAAATTCCGTCATTAAAATTAGCCATATAATTACTCCCAGCTACGTCTGAAGAGGAGAAACATTTTTTGTACTTGGCTCAGCTAGATGAGAATCGATGAAATGTTGCAATAGCAAACGAGGCTCATGTCAAACGAATAAAAGCTCAGTATGATAGAAGTGTTACCCCTCGTAATTTTTCAAAAGGAGACCTAGTCTTAGTATACGATCAAGCCAACGATAAGCTAGGAGCTGGAAAATTTGTGCCCATGTGGCATGGTCCTTTCATTGTTAAGCGAAAGCTAGCAAAAGGGGCCTATGAGCTGATAGATTTCGACGGTGTCCCTTTAGATAAACCTAGAAATAGACTTTATCTGAAGAGATATTATGCTTAAACTTGGTGTGGAGATTTTTATTAGACTAGATTTCTTTACTATTGGTGTGTCTTAGATTAAAAAAATGTGCCTATTTTAGAGTGTTTTTTTGTCACTATTCCTGCTTATCTGAGTTTTAATTTTAATATTACAGATGTCGACATCCCTTCAAACCTACATTGGTCTTGCTGATGGTGCTTGTTGTAGTACACGAAACATTTCTTCTGCAGCTTGGGTTATCTATTCACCCTCTGACGAGTTAGTATCCATGCATAGGGTAAGCCTCGGTCAAACAACGAATAACATTGTAGAGTATAGTGTAGTGATTGAGTTATTATCTGAATCCATATCATTTGGAATTCGGAGTTTGATTGTTAGGTTGGATTCTGAACTTGTTGTATTACAGCTTAAGAGGGTTTATGCCATTAGAAATCTAGTGTTATTACGGTTATTTTTAAGAGTTCGTCTCTTGGAACGTGAATTTGATTAGATTGAATATCAACATATTCCAAGACATTTAAATAACATTAGCAGTCGATTTACTTCTAGTATGATAAATGTCGACATTTGCAATAGTAAATATTAGAATTATTAACATTCAATAACATGCTGAAGATGTAGGTAAAATAGTGAAGTATATCATAGTATAGAAGTGTTTGAAAAATATACATCGTCTTGATCAACAAGTTCAAGCTTTTACCTTATGATCAGAAAAAATGATAATACAAAAGGTCAAGAATATGAGTCTAAGATGATCATCTATCGCGATGATGATCGACGAGACCAACTGCTTCAAGACCTTTATAGGAACACCTAAAGATCACAGGACACAATCCATATCGTAATCAGGGAATATCATCTATATATCCTACTAGGTCATGTAAAATTGGACACTTAGGTGATCCTCACAAATCAGACGAATATATGTTGATTAGCCCTCACAGATTTAGCATTATTGCGATCTTTGGATACCTCTTTCATAAGCCCATAGATAATTTGGTGTATAGATATACTCCATTTAAAACTTTTAGTTATTATTTTTTGAGGCGATTTAAAAAAAATTAAAACTTTAAAATTGTTAGCTGCGATTTTCACACGATTCATCCCATTATTCTGCAGGAGAGCCATCTCGGTATTAATTGAAATCTATCGACGTGTAAGTCCCTCTATAATAAAGGTGGTACCTAGTGAAAATATAAGAATGAAAGGCAAATCTAAGTATTGTGACATGGTAAGCGCCAACAGAACAACTCTGATTCGAGGTGGTAATATTGAGATATTTTGTTAAGAGATGCTGGATATACTAAAAGAACTACAATGGATCCATCAATTTATTTAACTATTCTCACAGTTGGATTGGCCAACACAGAAACATGCAGTTAAATGCAAATGCACTAATGATACAACAATGCACATAAAGACGAACCAACCATGAAACGCGGCCTCATATTGTTGGCAAATCAAATATAATATTTAAGTTTTAGTTGAATTAACAGCTTTATATCAATCCGTTTATCACGAAGTGCGTCTATCTGAAGCTCTTATTGAAGACTAGCATTGATCTGTACTGGCCTAATCTGGCAATTTATTCACTCTGGTCAAGCAATTGAAATGATATCTCAGGCGCTATTTTAATTGACAATAATGAAGTAGTCTATTACGTCCATCATTTGGGGTTCTCATATGCTGGCCTTTAGATTAAATTAACAAGTGACGAAAATGTTTTAATTCTGAATCCAAAAGAAGAATTTTTCCAACCAAACATAAGCCTACTAACCATACAAATTATCATACGGACACAGCAACCATTTGAGATCTAGACTGATACTTTGAATATTCTATTGGTGCAAATACTTACTTGAAACATAGTATCTGATGGTTTATTTTCTTAAAGTGAAAGTATCTTACTACTAAACAAAAAAGATGTAACTGGTAATGTCAGCCTCACGACAATTGATCAACCCATTATGGGAATGAAAGCAGTCATCCCTTGGATACCATAGGCCCTAAAGTCAATACCTATTTCTACAGGGCTGTATTTAGAGGTTCTCTCATATACTTTGGCCTGGAAGTCAAAGTCACGAAATGAGTAGAAAAATTATTTTAGTATGAATCTGGCAGAAGAATTTTAGCAAACATATTTCTACTATTGCACTGGATTTCTCCATTACTGATTTAGTAACCATTTTAGAATCTAGACTTTGTCTTTGATATATTGTTAATACTTTTTCAATGAAGTATATCCATGATGAGACATTTTTCGGACAAAGTCTAGTAACTCACATATTGAAAAGATGTATTCATTATTGTAGGCTATGACAATTGAAACTGACGTATAGAGGCAAGCAATCATACATGATACACAGAACACACAAAATTGTCAGACAAAGGAAGTGCTAGACGATCACCGCCAGAAATGGTCCACATAGCAATTCCCTTGAACATTAAGTACAAGAAGAGGCTTTAATGGCAATTTATGAACTACCTGAAATGACCACAGTCATGCAAATTGACCACTATGCTCAACTCTTGTATTTGAAAATTCAGACTGGCCACATTTGTACAAAGTGATCTAGAATTCGAAGCTGCAAACAATCCTTGGAAGGCAAAGAAAGTTTTAAGATTTTACAGAGTACCACATTGTCACCTAGAACATATCTATATTTTCAGTAGTTGTTTAAGACAGTTTTGTAAACAGCTGAAGATTGATTATGGACACTTCGGAGTATTAATAATTAGAGTGTTATAAAATATTTTTATTGATAGAATCTTCAACATGATAGTTTGATACATTAGGTGTGCACTTCTTACTGTTCCATTATCAATGGCTATATGCTCTATACTATCTAGCTAACTTATAGAATCCATCTCCATAGGTGTATTCATTTCACTCGTATGAAACAATTATGCGTAATTAAACAACATATTACAAATCTTATTTAGCGACTGCAAGAAAGTATCTATATTAAAACGCACTAAACTATTCTTTGGTGATGCAGATACACCTTCAGATCCATATTCAGTATCTCATATCAAAACAACAGGTTCCCTAAGTACATTTGGTTAAGTCTATGTTGATGCTAGATATAGCATTAATTCCACGACTTTCACCCAAACTTGATGTCCAAATATAGATCGTCAACCAGGATCATTATTTTATTTTATGCTCACAGCGAAGCATCTATACACATGGGACAAAAGCCTCCCCTATATCCATCACAACAACATGATTCTCCATGGCTCAACTAGCGCAGCGCTTTCAAGTGAGTTGGTTGCAACCACTATGTCACGACGGTGTTAGCCTTACATTTATGCCTACTTAGGAAGCTTTATTGTATCCGATCTAAATAATGACTGTCAATACATTAAAGGTGAATCTGACACATCACCGAAGGTTCAAGCATGTGGACAAAATCCAATGATAATTACAAGTGACATGGTGGCCTTGGTACCACAGTTTCAAGGTGGGTAAGGTACAGCTTATTTGCAGGAATTATACGATGGGCTATTTTCCTGTTTGGCTACATCTAATATGGGTCATACACACACCGTACCAAGGTTGTAGGTTGATAAACAACTAGCATTCCATTGCCTTTTGATAAATTTGAGTATGTGTTATATTCTTTCCTTGACTAGTCCATGGCCAGGGGGTCAGGAGACAACGAACCCTTGTACATTATAGGCTTTAAAATTTTGGGGAATCCTTGGGGAAACGTCGTTAGGGGTGAAGGCGGTGCGGAAAAAATTTGGTCTTAATTTCGGTGGGAGAGTCTAAGCCCATGGTTTTGTACGTAGGTTTTATGGTTTAGGGCATGATAACGATATACCGACATTTTTATCGATTGTTAGAACTAGTTATGTTCTAATCAGGGACAACAGATTCAGGGACATATTATATGCTTAATTTTGATATATATATGTGTATATTTCATGAAGTTCCTGTAGAAATATCAAGTTAGTCGTCTTGATTTTGGATAGGGAAATCTCTATGTTTTATCTATTTTTATATTTTTATGCATATTTATTGTGCATCATTAATTTAAGATTAGTCATGATAATTTGTGTTGAGTTAAAACCTACATCTGGTATGGTTATTTTAATTAGGAGATAGCCTTTTTTCTAGTGAGGATTTTTCTTGGGCACGTAGTAGACCTTATTCGGTCATTTATAATGATAGCCTTTGGATACCGCTCTGTTTTGTATAACGTTTTATTATTTGAAAAAAATACTGAAATGGACTCTTGGATCCCTCAAATAATCAATAATGTGAATCAGAATGAGGCTAAACAATCAAACTAGGTAGGATAAACAAACCTCCACTAAACAGCAACTAGTGAAAAACCGTGCAAAATATGACATTTAACAAAAATTTCAAGTATTGAAGTTGCAGAAAATCATGAGAGAACAATATATCTACTCATGTATTGATAAAAAAATTTGGAGAAGCGAATAATCTCACTACAATATAATAATGAGAGCTATTGTTAACCTCTGTCAATCGTCTTGAAAACAACTGAATAATCAACATAACAAAAACTACCGTATAAAATGGATTAAATATTTTGATCTGATGAAGAACCTCAAGGTCTTATCACTGAAAGTTAGACCTCTCATTTCAAGGAAACTCAACAATGGAGCCACGAAACCATACAATAAAGTTACCTCAGAAAATGCACTCCCTGTAGTATAGGTAGAATAATGTAGTCGATCTACAGATCTAGAGGAAAATAAACCTACAGACTATATGATCTCTGAAATTGAGCTTCCTCGAAAATGGCTTCTTCCGGCGATTCAAATCTCTTTGTACGCTCCCATGTGCTACGGAAATATTGTGAAGTTATGTGGCGATGAAAGACCATTTTAAACTTAACGAAAACCTAATAGATGATATTCAAAATATTAATGAAACCTCAAAGGAAATAGGTGGGATTCCCTTTAGGAACACAGGTATGTATGACCTTTCAACGCTAAGCATGGCGGCAATTCCTAGCAAAAGCAAGAATGATAATAATATAAAACATAATAGACAATGTTATCATCCTCTTCCATATATCTGAACTTTTCTTGCCGTTATTACCCACTCGCCAGTTGCTTCAACAACCCTTTCCCTCCAAAATTAGCATTTTCCAACCTAGGATTCCTCCTCCACTAAAGCTTTTTTTAATAGAGGAAACTTGTGAAAATAATTTAACCTTGTTCACACATGGAAGATGGCTTATTTTATTTGAAAAGTCTCCCCTTCCCTGTAGATGCTATTCTCTTAGCAGTACTTATGGGCTTTTCTACCCATTTGTTGCCAACTATAGTTGCTACTATATATTCCATTTCTTGGAAATGATTTGAACTATAGTGTTCCAAGATCGGATTCTTACGGTGAAGATGGCTGGTATTGAAAGATAGAGTCGAAGAGTTAATGAATATAGTTTGATGAAGCTCTGAACGGAGGACGTGTTAGTTAAGGTGGTAAGATCGCGGTAGATCGATGCAATAGCAGCAATGTCGAAGCGAAGACTAGAAGAAAGCTGGATGAAAGAGCTGAAACCTGGTATAATTGGCAATACCGGATTAAATATCTTGGAAGCTCAATGAATATTTTAATGGAAAAGCGAGACTTTCAATCTAAGTCTCAGTGAATAAATTGTTCTAGGAAAAGTTATGTTTGAGGATGAAGGATGGAAATGAAGGATGATAGAACTGCCTAAAAGCAGCAAATATTTTGTAGTAAAACAATTTGTCATCTTGATATGGAAATCTCAAATGAAGATAAGGTACATATTTTGTATTCTCTATTGGACTTGTAGGACAGTCTAGTTATTGCAATAGGTAATAGCTACCAGATTTTGAAGACATTGTCTCGTACTTCTCGGAAGGAAACAAAACAGACTCATGGAGAGATAGAATGGAGATACATTTGTGAGGAAGGTCCCAAAATAGAAACAAGAATAAGGTTTCAAGTGGGATATCTAATTCTCCTGGAGATTTTGTAAAGGTGATACAAATCTGAAGGAGACACTACAAAGAGAGCTTTATATCTAAATACGAAGAGGATGGAAAGTGATGCTCCACATATGCGGGGCCAAAACCACCTTAGATGAAGGTGGGGATGTGTATTCTTCTTCTTCAAATACATGTAGATCATGATTCATGGTTGATTGAATCAATTGCATCCCTCACTTCACTCCCATAGGAGTGGTTCTACAAGTAATGAAATATATGATGAGTGTCTTCAGGATGGCTTGGAGATACGTCGGACGTGGAAAGTTCAAACTGAAGCTACAAGTGGAAGGATTCGACAGTTGGAATACAGATATTCATGGCAAAATGGACTACAACAAGATGGATGAATGCAGGTAAACAGTGTCGAGAAGATACACAAGGTGTTTAAGTACCAAAATTAATCACCAGGATTTAATTGGAACTACTACATTCACAAGGTAGCACTATTATTGATGAATTATACTTAGTTCTATGGTTCCTAAAGTGGAGCGAAAACATGACCTGCGGAAGAACCGCCGGTATCAAGACGGACATATTGAAGAGACGCTAGAATCCGCATAGAAATGGTATGACGCAAAAAAATTGTCTAGTATCCTGAACTAGTACATGTTGAAAATTTTACTCAAGAGCGAACAGTAGGACTCCCTTAGGTATAAAGTGACAATATATTGAACTGTATGGGCAAATTGATGTGTTTGGACATATACATTACGTCATGAAAAATCATACTATAACATTTCATAGATTAATTCTCAAAGGAATACAACGAATATTATGAGGAAAGAAATCTCCAGAATGTAATGATTTAAAAATTTAAGGCCTACGGTGAAGGCTTCTGAAGAATACAAGTGACAAGGCAGATAAATAGTGAAGATTCGCTAAAAGAAGAATTTGAGAGAGGGTATAAAATGTAACAACGCAGAGACGAATACTCACCACACCTCGAGAAGAAAAAATCACGTTGTAGAAGAATGAAACGACGTTGATGGAAAAGTCGAAGCATACCAGTCGGCACCGATTGAGGACAAAGTGCAGAAGCAGGCGGTGGAAAGTACATATTATCTGATTATTTCTCCTGTATAATGTTAGATAAAGATCGCAGAATATTATGGGCATTAAAGAAGAACCTACATCAACGTGTTGGAGATCGATATATATATGCAGGAAAAGGTCGTTGAATCATCAATTTGAAGATTTTATCATTAGATTATAAGGATGTTCCAAAAGTTGGCACTAGGACCGGAAGCTGAAAATTAAACCTAATAAGTTGAAAAGTGTTGAAGACGAAAAATCTTATTAAACATGAAACCATTTCAAAGAACTGAAGAAGACTCAGTTTAATTCAAGGAGCATGAATGGACTACTACAGAAGAAAGTTGAAGAGGAAAAGAGCCACAAATACGACTGCGAATGATTTTAAGGAAAACTATGAAAGAGTATTGCCCTTCTTTATACATTCCAGTACTTTCTTAACTAACGTGTTCGAATCAGAACCACCAGAGGAAGTGATGCAATTGAAGATGAAACTCTAGAAGACCATAGTTGATGAAGTAGCCAACACTAAAAATAGAGCATAGGATCTGAGTGGTACAGCAGAAGACTATGGAAAATGATGTTGAAAATCGATGCAGAGCTGGTGGAAATACAATCTGATTTAGTATGAAAAATTATTCAGTGCCAATAATTATTTACAAGTATTTTCATATTGCCAATTCACTTCTATAAATGCTGTCATATATTTATTTTATTTAATTTTGAATGAAGCAGTCGTTATTGAAATCTTATTTCTTCAGAATCGAAGAGAAATATACAAAACTGCTGCCGAAGATTTATGTTGAAGGTAAAGAAAGAAGCCGAATTGTCTGATTCAGAATACTGTATGAGTTAAATGATCCAGAAGATGTGGCATCGAAAGTGGTAGTCTATATATAAAGTTTAGCTAAACTAAATGGAAGATCTTATGTTTATTTTTAATTAGATTAAATTGTAGTGTTATTTATTTAGTGTATATGTAGATGATATGTTGTTAGTGGAAATGACAAAGAAATTATCGAAGATTTGAAGACAACTATTCTCAAATTGACGAGGATGTATTATTTTCAGCTTTATTTCTGGGCATGGAAATTAGAAGATTATGAAGAGCTGGTTAAACGGAAGGAAGTATGTCAAGACTATATTCTGAGGTTATTAATAAGGATATTAAGCGGTGAATGTTCTATTCTATAGACGCAAGGTGTACTAGCAGGTATCCAAGTTCTGAAGAAGGAAAGTCACTTTACGTTCCATATGCCGGTAAAGTGGTAGCTTTGGTGTAACTTATGAAAATGGTATCTCGTGCGGGAATTGCACGCTCTGGAGTGGGAATTGACTGGCTTATGTCAGACCTAGAGGCATTGGATAACAGTCGTAGGTTTCAATGTTGCGTGGCACTAGTGATTATGGCTTGTATACCAGGAAGACGAGGATTGGAAGATATTGGACATTGTAGTTTTCTTAGTCGAGCATGGCTAAATTTGGACGAAAGTCTAGTGGGTATGTCTCAACCTATTTGGTCTTAAATCAGTTGGATCGTCAAAGACGATGACTGTAGTAGTACTTTACAGCTGGTGATACATGGCAACCTTCAACAGCAGGAAATGGTGGCTATGAAGTTATTGTTCAAGTATGGGGTTGGTGTAGCAAACCTGGGATATTTATGATAGACAAAGTGTTATTTTCTTGGCTAAGACCCTTCTTATCCTTCGCAAATGCAAAGACACATTGATGTTGTCTCATACAGCAGAGATATGGTTGAGGCTAAAGGGTGTTGCTGGTAAAGGATGGACACTTTGAAGAATATTCACGGTCATTAATGAGATGCAACAGACACTGAATTCCCGGAAAAAGCTGGGCTAATGACACAGCTCTCATATTTTGGAGAAAAGAAAACAACAGTAGAATGTTGGAGTGTATTATATTTACTCCGCGTGGCTAGTGCGTATGGAAATTGAAAGGACCTAATATGCGTTGCGAGAACTGCTTGAGAGTCTGGGGGGGCGGCAGCCCCCTAATAATTTTGATGCGGAAAAAAATTAAATATAATTTCTAGGTGGGTGGTCCACTGCGGTTTGCGCAGGTTTTTTGTAGTTTTAGGGCATAGTGGTTTTGATACAAACATTTGCAGTCATTGAGGAATACGGTTATGTTATAATCTGGATAATGGTTGATTTATATACTTAAACATATATACTATATGTTGTAACACTAAAGAATATAATAAAATATAAGTACAGACATCTGATTTTAGGATCGAGGGAAAATATCTATGTTTATCATTTTTATGTTTTATGCTCTCGCTATTTTTGTTTCTATTTTAAGATTTGTCTATGATAATTTATGTTCCAGGTAAAACCTGATATTAATGTGGACTAGCCTTGATCATACTCACCATTATTGGACATCAACTTGTGCAATGCTTCCATAAAAAGGCTAAACCACATTCATGGAACATGCCACAAATAGAATGGATCATGGACAACAAGTACTTCGAATGAGTCCCATCTTTATTGGTTGTAAAGTTAGCCAACTCCTACCGCAAATCAAGTGGCTCACTAGGGACGAGTTCGGTAAGTTTCCCCATCTAGATGGAGGCATTCAACCTGATGAGGAACATTGCTTCCCTAAGGGGGATAATGTCCTCCGTTGGTCTTGTTAGCCACCATCCTATTCCATGGCTATACAGTTAACCTTTATTCTTTTAATTCCTTAATTATAACTCGAACTACTCTTGTAATTTTCAGTCATAGACACCGGAAAACATTGTTGCTCCCCAAACCATAGGCACTTTTGAAATGGGCATGATTTTTCAATTTATTTTTAAATCAAAATTTTGTTCCTCTAAGGTAATCACTCTAATACGGTAATACATGTTAAACAAAGGTCATATACTGATTGCATTTGGAAGTTCATATACAATTTATAACGAAGTAGTTCGTTTTCAGCTAATTCTTCAATGACCTTGACCTTTGAACCTCATTAATGTATTTGGATACTTTTGGCCTCCATCTCTTCTCAAAGATAGCATTACCTCACCTAAACTAGTTTATTTCCCATTCTATTTGTAAGCACCTATGATTCTTTGATATCGTAGAAATGAAGTATTATTTCTGTTAATATTTGTATTTATGGTTATATATGTCTACATTTGCATTCCGTCTAGATTAAAATCATCATTTCATCTTTTTTGATTCATTTTTGATCTCTCATTCTATTTTCTCTCTCATACTCTTGGATATAGAATGCTTGAAGTTTACTATTGAACACTCTGAAGGTATATAGTGGGAGCAAGGCAAAGGAATAGTGGAAAATCATTTGAAGTTTAACACCTAAGTTGGTTGGGATTCAACCTCTGACGAGCGTACTATAGAATATACGTCCTTTTACGGTCTATAAAAAAATGTCGAGTGGTAGGAAATTTTACATAGTTGGTCCCTCGTTTGAAGTAGATCCACGTGATTCAACTCTTTGTAGAATCTTCTCACTGCACAAATACAAAATAACTGAACACAGGTATGCAGTCTCATTTCTATCTATGTAGTGAGATTCATATAGCATTAATAAATCATGTGATCATACATATAACAAATATTCTTCCTTTATTAAAACATACATAACCACGTTTATTTCGAACGACATGATGCTATATTATAAAAATAATGTATTCAAAATTGATGAAATCTTTGATCTATTTCAAGGCCTTGGAAAAATTAATGAGATCAAGATCCATTATTGCCTTATACAAGACTCCTTCAAATGAGTGCTATCTGAGATAACATATAAAAGGATGTATATCTCAAAGGAAACGGGGTCTGAAATGGCTAGGAGAATCTAGAGCTACGGAATCGGACTTGGATGAGATATGAGTATATGTATATTCTCTCCCTCCTTAGGCCATACATATGAGGTCTTTAGTCCTCAAACATTCAATGGATGACTTAGGTTAGCCATTTGAATTAGTTAAATGCGATAAACCATCAACCAGTAAAATTGGGGATTTTTATATATTTTAATGAAAATCAATTCTAAAATGCTCGGAAAAATTCTAAGTATTTTCATACCATATAGGAAAAATACTAGATAATTAATATGAAGGATTTTCATATTTTTAATGAATTTATTAGTCTTGTAGGAATGGAGTGCCCTCAAGTATGAAATAAATCTGAATCATATCAAGATGAAATGATAATATATGGATACTACTACTAATGAGGTGGAAGGGTACATGATGTGGAAATAAATGCTCTTTATAGAAAGAACCGCCAAGGACAAGAGGACTACGGTTAGGCGCAAAAATAAATGAAAGAAGCGGAAATTCTTATCTTGTGGGCATGCTATATGGAATCAAAAGAATACATCTGCAAATGTAGATGATCAACATGTATACAAATATTGACCAGAAATATGATGAATCTCCAGCAGACCCGGAAGAATAAATCTGTATCAATGTCCAAGTATCCGTATGAAAGTACGATCAAAGAAGATGAGTCATGGCGTTCGTCAGCTCGTGATCTCTGAAGTACCGGATCTTAGAAGCGGATCAACGTTCAATCCGCCAACAAGGATCAACATATAAAGTCTTTATTGTGCTGAAGCTGCACCATCCTGGTGACATCTTGTAGAAGCAAACATCAATGGTGACAAGAAATGTTGATACAACGATCTTCATGATCCACGGCACAATTCACAAGGAATAAAATGAACAATTGACATGTAGAAAATCCGATTGGATTACAAGATGATGAAATGACAATTCGCCTTATTATTAACTCAACATCCTAGATAATGATAATGATATGAAGGTGCCAATTATAAATCCTGACAGGTATGGATAGATAGTTGAAGTGAACACTTAAAAGAATCTACCAATCAGGAGGCAATGATGAATCCTCACTATCGATAGCGAAGAGTCTGCCACTGATGACTGCAAACCCTAAGGTACTGACAAAAAGACTCTAGATCTTGTTCCCAGAGCAATGAGTCGGAGTCGATGGGAAAAGATCTGCTGGAAGGAATGCATTAAGGCATCCCACATCAGTCCAGCGCGAGTGTAACCCGCAGGCCAAGATTTGGAAGGAATCGGACGAAGTAGAGTGATGGAACCAAAACCGAAGTACGTTTCCGACGTGCACAAGATGAAGTTAGCGCACGGAAGAAACCCTCTGAACCAACCAATAATGAAAGCTGACACAGAGGCGAGAAATCCACCGATAGGGTCAAATGGAAATCAAGGTACTGCACGAATCCCAAGTGTGATAATGTGTGTTGACGTCGAACACAGGGGAAACCACTCAGTCAAAGACCCATGATGATGATCAAATGCTGAGCACGAGGTCACCTATCAATAATGAAAATAGGCCCAAGGTGTGGCTCTAGGCTTGCTCTCAGAGCAATGTGTCGTAGTCGATAAGAGACAAACCCGCCGGCAAGAAGTCAATGGGGACCTTCTCAAACCAGCACGAGCAGAAGATCAAAACATCTAATGTGATAGAACATGATACTGACAAGACCGGGAAGGCCGACTGAATAATAAGTCAAGAGACACCGCAGAATGGCCGACTCAGGCTAGACTTCCCTTGAACAAAAGCACGACTCTGTGATGACCATGGCAGTAAAAAGTGACACTGTATAAGTCTGTCTTGCAGGAGGCAAAACAAACTCTCCATATGATTGGAAGAGATAACCAACCGGGGGAGAACCGACAAGTGAAACATGGTAAAGGCTGAACCTAGGTCAAACTAGAACCATCCCAAATGAAGGAAATATATATAAGTATATGTGCTTTGTTCAAGGGTGACAAACTGACTCTGTACTGCCATCAAAATAACGAAGATACATCCCGTTCCCGCTCTTTTTTGTTATATTTGATTTTTTTGTCTTTTTCATATAATAAGCCTGAAAAAGAATAAAATAATGCTATGGTACAATGGATAGAACGAGTATCAGGAAATCAGATGCACTAGTTCCTGGGATTGGAACAATCCTATGCTCAATGCAAGGTGGCGAAAACTGGTCAGTGATACTCAGAGGAACGTTCCATCCATGGGTACAAAGGTGTCAAGTCGTGATAGCTAAGTGCATGCAACGGTTAACTTGTACAGAAAGTCAAGGTCAAAAGTTGGCTTAAACATCGAGTCCAAATGAAGCTGGCTAAAGGCCAGGATAAACAAGTAGCCAATATGCAATGCAGTAATACAACTTAACGACACCAGGGAGCCTCTAGGGTATAAGCCAGAAAAATGATAAGTGATGAAGAGAAGAATGAAGCTTCAACACAGAAGACATGGCGGGACTAAAGAGGACTCCCGAGCCTACATAAAAAGCAGCATGGGCAACAAGTGATAGCGAGGAACTAACTAGGAAGCCCATGTAAGGGAAGGCTCTACCATCAAGTCATGATTAAAAATCGGCAAGTGAAATGGGTGTAATACTCATGACCTGATGGGATCGACCCTAAGGCAAGTGATCAGTATGGAGGCTAGAATGCAAGATGCAACGGAAAGTGATTCCCTAACCTATATGCCAGTGAAGATCATATACCTGCCGTGAAGAGTCTGAAATCATGGATTAAAAACCGGGAAAAATCTCAAAATCGTCAAAATGTACCTGAAAATATACCAAACCGGGCACTTCCAAGCAATCGAGTTATACAGCATAAGACAGATCGAAAAAATAAGCATAAAGAAATTTTTGCAAAAATTTTCAATTTTTAGCCATAAATACACAAATTACCTCTCAATTGGTTCATTATTGCATAGCTGATTTGGAAAAATTGCTCTGGAGCTAAAAACTTCTTTCAACAAATCAGGGACAACCGACCGTCGGAACTCAGCGAAACTTCAGGTAGGCTCCTTAATCATCCTGTTTATTCATTTTGTCCGTTTGAAAATTAAAATTAAGTGAATTTTTACCTTGAAACCCTTATTAAAAAATGCGTATCTGCGCATACGCGGGTTCAATGAAGGCAAGCCGCGTATACACGCGACTGTGCACAGGAAAAGTCGCGTATGCGCAAGTCCGTAACCCAAAAAGGAGTTTCTAATGCAAATTTTGATGAAATTTCTCAAGATGACCATCTCATGGAGGGAACGTGAGCATAGCGCAATAGACCAAGAGGTCATGCAGGATCGCGCAGCACAAAATGTCCTCCGAAACTGTGGATTGTTCAAATTTTTCAAAATGCCCAATATGAAAAGTAATGTGAGATTGCTTGAAATGCTCATAAATTACTGGGAACCAGATCAGGATTGCTTCATCATTGATCAGATGCCACTACGTATAGAAGTGCAAGATATATACTTCATCACTGGACTCTCCAGCAGGGGAGACCCAGTAGACCTGCACGGAAAGCCCCTGGGAGGGTTGACCGTGGAAGACTATGTCCAAATCTATTGCGTAGATAATTCCAAGAAAGTTGGCACACAGATTGCTATCAGAGATATCAGGGATTTGCACATAAAGATCCTCCTATTCACCATCGGCAGAGTGGCAGGATCTGCCTCACTACACCAGGCGTCCAGGACGCACATGAGCATAGTTGTAGAGTGCTTAATTCATGTGTATGATTGGTGCACAGCCCTGCTACAGAACATGAAACAACAACTGACCTCCATTTGCCAAAAAAAGACAAAACACTTTGGCTATGGTACCATTTTGACTACATTCTTCTTCGAGAGAGTTCCAGCTTTGAGACCCAAAGTCATCTCGACTATCAGCAGCCCGCGGGACCCAAGAATTGCCCGTTGGGCAGACATGATGAAGAGACTGGGGGGCAGCGAGGTACCCCGAACTACCTGGGACGATGAGTTCTTCTTATGGTGGAGAGAACAGATCATCGCAGTAGACGACTATCCCTATGCCGGGATGGATTTCCGAGGAGATCCAGATCTAGTACTTCCACCCGGTGCAGCATGGGAAGCAGTCGGTAAGTTTTTTCAAAAATTTTAAATTATATGATTTTTTTGGATTTTTCAATTATGTATGAAAAATGAAAAACAAACATGTTTTTGGATTGGATTCATAATGACTGACAATTAAAAAATGATCATGTTTCAGATGTTGGACCAGTTCGTCCTGAGGGCCTACCGCGCCACAAGCGCCGCAGAGGTGAGGCGGAAACAGCGGATTCCGACAGGACACTCCAAGCTGTGCAGAGAAACTTGGAGGGATTGACCCGCCAAATCCCTATGGCTGCCGTGGAGGACTTGCCGGAAGCCGTCCAGAGACGGGTTGTAGGAGTACCCCGGGACTGGGTTAGACTATTCCGCCATGTGGCCACTACAGTTATGTTCTATAGGAACACGACTTTTGGGCAGGGTCCTCAGGAGTAGACAGATTTTATATATTAGATGACTGTATATTCTTTTTTGAGACTGAACATGATGGGGCATAAGCCCAAGTTTTGTACGGCATTTATGGATCCAAATTTTGTAAATTTTTTTGACACTCCGATGATATATACAGCGATATTTGATGTGATGTGATAAATGTATCAAATGTATGATGGTTTTGATGATTAAAATTTATTGTATTGAATGATTAATATGCCAATCTAAAGCTTGATTAGCCAATGAGTCAGCAAACCAATTGTCAGCTCGAGGAATATGAATGAATGTTAAAAATTGAAATGACCTTTGTAACAAACGTACCCTCAAGAACAATCGTAATAAAATTGGATCTCGTACCCGATAAGTGTTGTTCAACTGCGACACCACCAACTGGGAGTCCAAGAAAACTACCAACGAATCAACACCCAAGGATATTGCCTCCGAGAGTAGATGAATGACTGCAGTGTATTCTGCTACGTTATTGGAAGCAGGACCAATGCAGACCCCTCTTGATACCAACAGCTGACCGGAAGGATAATGAAGTGCCCAAGCCGCGGAAGCTAAGTTCCGGGTGTGTCTACTAGCACCATCAGCGAAACCAAAATGACTCATGACATCAACACAACCTGCCAAAGCAGATCAAAAACATCACCACCTCATCAAAGATTGAAAATCAAACAGATATGTACAAAGTAAAAAAATACTATATACAAAGCAAAATGCCAGGCCTAAGCCTAGGCATAATACTTCTTCAAATAGAGCCCATTTCGGGGCTCCGGCAACTCGTTTCCTTCAAAGTCAACCAAGGTATACGCTCCTTTCTTAAGGACCTTCTTAACGATATAGGGGCCATACCACATCGACTTAAACTTTCCTGCCCCCAAGGCATCTTTTTCTTGGGCATAGACCAAAACAAGGTCACCTTCGGAAAAGATCCTAGGCTTAACTGCCTTATCGTACTGAACTTTGACTCTGTTTTTATGCGCTTCGTTCAACGTGGCGGCATCTCGACGCTGCTCATCAAGATGTTCCAGATGAAGAAGCCGTTCTGCCAGACTAGAAGTGTCAGGAAGAAGCTCAACAGCTAATTTAAGGGAAGGAATCTCGCATTCGATGGGAAATACGGATTCCACCCCGTGGACTAACTGAAACGGAGTAAAGCCAGTTGCAGTTTTAACTGACGTCCTGTATGCCCAGAGTGCAGGATATAGCATAATGTGCCAGTTGGATCTATGTTTATCAATTGTCCATTGAAGAATTGTCTTCAAGGATTTATTCACGGCTTCCACTTGCCCATTGGCCTGAGGATAATATGGAGATGAATGCTCTTGCCGGAAACCCAATTTAAGAGCCAACTCAGCCATCATACTATTCTGAAAGTGACTGCCATGGTCAGTGACAATCTCTCTAGGTATACCGAAACGAGCGATAACTTGGTTGAAGGAGAAAAGAGCCGCAGTCTCACCATCGTTCCCAAAAGTAGGCATAGCTTCGACCCACTTCGTAAAGTAGTCTACTGCTACGATAATGTACTTGTGACCTTTTGCCGAAGGCGGGTTACAAGTAGTATAATCCATACCCCACTTTGTAAAGGGTCCGACGGTAACGACTGGAAAAAGCGGAGCTGGATGAGCGCGCATTTTTCGAGTATACACTTGACAAGGATGACACTTCTTGACCGATTCAATACAATCTTTGAAAATCGAGGGCCAGAAGTAGCCAGCACGCAAAATCTTTTGGGCTGTAGCAAGCCCCGATAAATGACCCCCACAAGCTCCACCGTGAGAATCATTGAGCACAGCCTCAGCTTCTTCGAAAGTTAAGCAGCGTCTTAGGATTGAATCAACCCCTCGACGGTACAAAGCATCACCAATAATCAGATAACTTTTAGCTAAGTGACGTAGCTTACGACGCTCATCTTTCGAAAAAGAAGAGGGAAACTTCGCAGTCTGGAGATACACAATGATATCCCCATACCAAGGATCTTGTGGAGAGATTAGAAACAAGTGTTCGTCCTGAAAGGACTCATCATAGATCATCTCCTCTCCACAAGGCAACTCGGAGATCAATTCCGCAAAGACTAATGACTTCTTGGATTTGGCAGACATGAACTCTAGATTAAATTCCCGTAATATCACAATCCATCTATTATATTTGCCCCCAATCACTCGCCTGCTGAGGACAAACTGAAATGGATTGGCAGCTGCCAAGACATAAGTTTTGCGAAGAATAATATAATGCCGGGGTCGCTGCACAGCATGAACTGCTGCTAAGGCTAATTTTTCTATCGGGGTGTATCGCAGTTCAGGTCCTACCAGTCCTCGACTAAGGTAGTAAATAACATGCTCAACCAGAGCATCATCCTCCTGAACCAGAACCATACCAATGGTAGATTCTGCTGTAGCCAGATACAAAAGGAAATCTCTGCTATAATCGGGTGGACTCAGCAAAGGAGCAGAGGTCAATGCCTTTTTCAAGGCATCGAATGAGCGTTGAGCGTAGTCATCCCAAAGAAAAGGAACTCCTTTCTTCAACAGTCTCATATATCCCTTTGTAATCTCAGCATAATTAACGATAAACCTCCGAAGAAAATTAGACTTCCCTTGGAGACTTTGAAGCTGACGAATTGAAGACGGGGGAGGCAACCGAAGTATTGCCTCAACCTTGAAGGGATCTACCCTTATCCCTTCCCTAGACACGATAAATCCCAACAGTCGACCGGATGTTACCGCGAAAACGCACTTGTTCGGATTCAAACGAATTTTATAAAAACGACATCTTTCAAATATTTGCCGGAGGTGACCTGGATGATCCATCCTCTTTCGAGAATGAGCAACTAGATCATCTAAGTATGCCTCGATGATTTTCTTGATGTCGTGGAAGGCGTAAGACATGGCCCGCTGAAAAGTAGCTCCAGCATTTTTAAGACCAAAAGGCATTTTCTTATATGCAAACGTACCCCAGGGACAAATAAATGCGGTCTTATGTTGATCTTCTGGACTGATAGTAATTTGATTATAACCAGAGAAACCGTCCATGAAGGAGAAAATCTCGTTACCGGCACACTCGTCAATAATCTGATCAATGAAGGGTGTGGGGTAATTATCTTTAGGACACGCCTTATTCAGGTCTCTGAAATCGATGCACACTCAAATCGTTCCTTGCTTTTTATCAACGGGAACGGGGTTTGAAACCCATTCAGTCAGAGGAACTGGGAAAATGAATCCCGCCTTAAGCAGCTTTTCAACTTCAGCTTTGATAGCTGCTGCCTTCCTAGGATTAACCGGACGAAGTTTTTGCCTGACCGGCTTAGCGTTTTCATACGTCTTGATCTCATGCTGGACAATAGATGGGTCTATGCCAGGCATTTTCTCATAAGACCAAGCAAAAACATCCCTATACTCTTTGAAGAGCTCGGTATAGATTTGAACCTCTTCATGGGAACATTCAGCTCCAACGAAGACATTCTCGATAATGTTGGGATTCCTGGAGATGTTCACCGGGATAGTAGGAGAGATCACAGCCATGTTCCCTTCAGCATAAACCTGTGCTGGTGCTAAGGGGCTCAAGACCGGGTGAACAGATCCAGGAGACTGAGGACTTGGAAAACTTGTTTCGACTTCGCTCAAGTCAGGTAGGAAGTAAGACCGATGATGCAAGTCATCCCACGGTCTATCTATACCTGTCATCGTTTCCAGGATGGCCTCTTCAGATGGAAGAGTGGTATCTAGACAATCCTGGGCAGAAGAAGAAGTAAGCGTCCAAGCCGGAGCCACATCACCATCCAACTCTTCCGGCGAAAGAGGAGCTGGATCAAATTCTGCAGTGTCAACAACAGACTGATATGCAATCTCAGCTGCAGAAATCGGGAATGCCATTCCACCCACTTGCCCTTCTTCCAATGTGGCAGTTGGAGAAGGTAAGGTCCAAGGGTCCTAAAAATAATGAGTTCGAAAGAACTCTCTTCAAAGGGGAGCCTTGGAGGATGAAATAGCATTAATAGACACCTTAGGAGGAGGAAGATCAAAAGAACCCATCAGGGAAGAATACATTCCAACTCCCAGATTCTCGACAGGCGCCTTGGTATTATCCAACTTAGGGACAGATGAGTCAGAAGGCACATCCAGGTCTACAGGAGGACAGTCCAGTTGATCCACTGTGACTATCCTCCCTTCGTGGGGGAAACATACAATTCGAAATAATGAGGATGCAATGGCATCCATCTCATATATCCAGTTCCTCCCCAACAGAAGGTTGTAGTCCAAGGCCGCATCTACTACCTCAACTTCTATGTTAACGGTTTTGCCCCCAACACAGATGGGCAAAGCCGGGACAATACCATGGGGTCTGTGAGAATGACCATCGAATGCAGTAAGAATAGTGCTAGACGGAGCAGCTTTTGGAGATCCAAGTGTCTTCCAGCATGCAAAAGACATCACGCAAGTAGAAGCATCCTCATCAACAACCGTGCGAAAGATGTTAGTCTTCCGATACGATGATTTAATATGGAAGGCCATATGATGAGGAAGTCTCTTCTTAAAGTTCTTCATATCAAAGGTAATCAGAAGAGAATTTTTCGGATCAATAGCCCCAATGGTAGTGAGCAAAGCATTGCGCTGAGCCGGACAAGACTAGAGTACCTCTAAGGCAGACATAGCACAAGGACTCTGCGCCAGATCTTCTACAATCGAGTAGTTCTGGGCAGCTCTTGCGTTCGGATTAATCGTTGACCGCTTAGAGGATGCCTTCGGTATCCGAGGCATAGACTCAACAGTTGGCTTCGTGATGTGAAGCGGCTCAGTAGCATCAGGAACTTCCTTAGCTTTCGAAGATTCCTCTCCGTCATAATCATGGGATCTCGTAGCGACATCCACGTGAGCACTCATCATAAAGATATTCGATGGAACTTCCCCTTCCTGAGCACCTCCAGAGGAAGCCCCAAGATTTTGGTTCGCGCCAGCAATTAATTGCTGCCCTTGGGGAAAAGGGTTTGTTAGCACAGCCTGGGAACTAGAAGAACCCTGCTGAGATAACAGGCGCTGAGCATCCTGAATTTTCGGGAAAAGGTGTGTGAGATGGTCTCTAGTACAAAGCTTGCATGGAAACTTCACTTTCTTTTTCTCCTTTTGGCCCTCACCAACACGCTCGTTGGTTTTATTTGCATTGCCCTTCCCATTCTTGCCCTTCTTCTTGTTATTACGTCCCTTCTTCTTCCCATCGGATTGTTGATTTCCTTTGGGTTCTGAAGATTGGACGGCATTAATGGACAAAGACTGGGAAGGTGATGAATCAGCAGGCACAGCCTGACCAGAAGGAGCAGATTGTAAAGACAACTGCTGCAATTGAGAAAGCAGGCTGGCTGCACTACTACTGACCGATCCGACAAGTCCATCACCATGCGGACCAGGTTTGGGTTTCGATAGATCCAATTTGGAGCAAGGAGCATTGGGAAAATACTTGTAAAGCATCCCAGACTGAGAATAGATCAACTCTAACTGCTGGGCCCTAAAGATGGCCTGCTCCTCGGAATATACCCCTGACATGGATACATCCTTTGAAATGTCTGACTGAAGCGATTTCAAAAACCACTCGAGAAGGAACTCACCTGGAATATGGGCTTTGATAAGCCTCTTCCTTCTCCTCCATTCCTGAATATGATCAGAAATGTGAGTTTCCTCATCCTGCTTAAAATTAGCCAGGAGTTCGGTCCCAGCCTCATATCTGACGGGCAACTGAAAATGGTTAAGAAAAGTGACAGCCAGTTCTCCAAATGTGGCGAAACTGCCCCCAGTGAGCTCTATATACCACTTCGCGGCATTTCCAGTTAAGGTGCGCTGAAATAATCTCAATCTAATCGAATCGTCAATCAGAGAGTTGGATGAACACCATAAGTGGAATGTGGTGACGTGGTCTGCCGGATCTTCACCATTCTTGCCTTCAAACTTAGGAATGTCTGAAGGAAGTTTGGTTGGAACCGGAGGCCAACCCGGACTATATCGAATCGGGTCATTAGTTAACTTCGCCAAGTCTGGCAAGTTTAACGTTGCCAGAAATGGTAATCGCGGCGGAGCCTGAGAATTCCATCCTTGATGGGATGAATTTCCCACATTCTGAAAAGAATAGCCCGGATTTGATGAGGCACCAGGCTGCCAGAAAGGACCCGTAGAAAACGGAGAAGAACCTCCTCCCCACGCCGAGTTACCAAGACCCAGACTAGTTCCCCCCGCTGAAGTATTGACTGAAGATGTAAGCCCCCGGTAGGGGTTCCATGCATTAGATAGAGGAGAAAAAGACTGATAAGCACTCGATGCAAGGAAAGAAGCATTCCCTGGATGACTCGCGATGAACTGATTCCCTGCCCCTGACGTTGCAAACATAGGATTCCACCCCATAAAAGCAGTCGAACTTGGCCCCTGAGCCCAAGGATTAAAACTTTGGGTCTGGGACGTAAAAGGAAATGACCCTAAAAAAGGATTGGGACTAGGAATATGTCACCCCAAAGGGGAACTTCAATGATGGGCTGATCCACTAGCCATGCCAGACATGGGCGTAGATAGACAGACCTATGTGAAGGAAACCCATGATTTAGCACGGACATCCCTGAAACGAAGGGACCAGATTGAGAAGCATATGCTTGGGTGAACCCAGAGCCAAACATAGCAGTGCTAGAAGCACTCGAAGATAGAGCAAGAGTGCCCCCTGCCTCGACAGAAGCAGGGGTCCGAATGCCCGCAGCACTCACGGTAGAAGCCACGTTCCCAGTCGTGGCCATCGAAAGATAAGAAAGATATGGAAGATCCGGCGGTCTCTCAGACTCCGGTCCGACGTACTGAATAACAAACGGATGATCAAGAGGAAGAGGAGATGGACCTGTAGCCGCAGGCTCAGGTATATCTTCTATCTGAAAATCTTCTTCCTGAGGAAACAATACTCTCGAGGTGAGCGGAACGCTCCTCTCGGAACCGACACCGGAATCAGCAATGAAACCTTCAGACCTTAGTGGAGGATCTCTCTCCACAGCGTCAGACTCCACAGGGTGAAAACCACCTGCTAAATCGCTCCTACGCCTTCGCGAAGAAGGCTCTGCACTCTCGGGAGATAACCCCCGGATTCTCCTCGAACGTCGAGGCGCTTGATCAGCCACTTTTACATATTTATTATATTAGACTCAAGAAAAGTGAAAAGCTAGGCAAGCTAGGAGCAAAGAGCACTCACTAAAATCAAAATCCCTGAGAAATGAAGAAGAAATTAATATTTCCGCTCCCGGTGATGAGGACCGGACACCAAAATACAGGAAAGCGAAATATAGGTCTTCCGAAGGGGCTGGGATGATTAGGGCCCGTAACAACTAGCGAAGGTGACAAGCAGCCATTTGACCTCCTAACGACAAACACTTTGCCGCTCAGCACCCAAAGCTTCGCAAGGGCACTCTAAAAGCCGTTGAAAGTGATGTGATTTGTTCATTTCCCCAGTACCACGTATTCCCCCCTACCACCAGAACCTAGAACAAAGAATCTCATGGACACCAATCCGTACGGGCCGGGCGAACGGTCTTGGAGGTCGTATCTGCACCTGGAGGGGGGTATCCTCTAACCTTCACTTCCCCTCGCGCTTGACTCTCTGATGAGAGCTTTCCCAGTCCACCTCACGGAGTTGGATTTCGCTCAATTAATCAACTTCTATGTTTGTTTGAGCGGCCTTGGAGAGTTAACTCTCCTCTCACCTATTCCAAGGCCCTACAACCTAGCTAGTTGGTGATTGACACTTAGTAAAACTTGCTAGCTGATTTTAGATTAAATCGCTTATTTTAAGGGCTGTTGTATTAAGTCACAAGGATATGGAGATGAAACCAATGATGTCGCCATGAGTCGCCAAATACGTGGAATTAACACCCTAGAGGTGTTTGTCAGATTCAACCCGCCGTGTTGTGGGCGTACTACGAACAAGAGACCCACACGATCATGCACATTCATAAAAACTAAATAGAGCAGAATGAGAGGTTTACCCGTTGGTCCCACGTTTGAAGTAGATCCACGTGGAGTTCAAACTCCCTGCAACCGTCCTTCCTCCTTAACCTGAAATACAAGAAGAAACCAGCACAAAGGACAAGTTGTACAGGATATTTCTACTCTATATGTTAGTGAGATTCATATAAAACATTAAATAAATCATAATGAATGCTTGTATAACAAATATTATTCATACATTAAAGCATACACTAACACGTTTATTTCGGGAACAGCATGATACTTCTGTATTATAAATAGTACGTACAAAAGTAATCAAGAGGAGAGATCACCTGATCCTTCCAAGGCCTTCGCAGACCGTCGTCCGGATCCGTCCAGCCCTTGCCTCGCTAAGACTCCTTCCAAACTGGTGCATACGAGATAACATATAAAGGGATGTGTATCTCATGGAAACAAGGGTTTCCTGTAATGAACTGGGAAAGTGCAGGAGGCACGGGGAATCAGACTTGGATAGGGAACCAACAGAGTATAATATCAATACTTTCTCTCTCTCCCTTAGGCCATACACATGAGGGCTTTTTATAGTCCCTCCAAGTAGTTTCAGTAGTTGGAAACAGTTGGCCACGGGCTGGGGTGGTTGAACTACCTGAGTAACCATCAACCCAGCGCGAAATTAGGGATTTTTATATATTTTTTAATCATTTTAATGGCATACGCGGAAAAGTCTAGATGTACTCGCGTATACACTCGCCAGTGGAGTCGCCAGTTCTGTTTCGGGGAATTAACACCCTAGAGGTTGGTTGGGATTCAACCTCCACAGAGCAGGGGCGTACTACTTAACAGAGACTCACATGATCATGCACATTCATAAAAACTAAATAGAGCAGAATGAGAGGTTTACCCGTTGGTCCTACGTTTGAAGTAGATCCACGTGGAGTTCAAACTCCCTGCAACCGTCCTTCCTCCTTAACCTGAAATACAAGAAGAAACCAGCACAAAGGACAAGTTGTACAATATATTTCTACTCTATATGTTAGTGAGATTCATATAAAACATTAAATAAATCATCATGAATGCATGTATAACAAATATTCTTCATACATTAAAGCATACACTAACACGTTTATTTTGGGAACAGCATGATACTTCTGTATTATAAAAATAGTACGTACAAAAGTAAGTGGAGAGATCACCTGATCCTTCCAAGGCCTTCGCAGACCGTCGTCCGGATCCGTCCAGCCCTTGCCTCGCTAAGACTCCTTCCAAATGAGTGCATACCAGATAACATATAAAGGGATGTGTATCTCAAGGAAACAAGGGTTTCCTGAAATGAACTGGGAAAGTGCAGGAGGCACGGGGAATCAGACTTGGATAGGGAACCAACAGAGTATAATAATAATAATTCTCTCTCTCCCTTAGGCCATACATATGAGGTCTTTTTATAGACCCTCCAAGTAGTTTCAGCAGTTGGAAACAGTTGGCCACGGGCTGGGGTGGTTGAACTACCTGAGTAACCATCAACCCAGCGCGAAATTAGGGATTTTTATATATTTTTTAATCATTTTAATGGCATACGCGGAAAAGTCTAGATGTACTCGCGTATACACGCGGAAAAACACGGGCATAGTCGCGTATGGAGGATTTTCCACTGTTTTTAAGTGAATATGTCCAAGTCTGTAGGAATGGGTGCCCAAAAAGCCATGTAGCAATCATGAATCATGTCAAAGTGAGAAATGATGCTATAACAATGTAATCACTGAATTTTTCAATTAGGTACAATAAATAAATAATTTAGTATTAAATATTAATTTTCAAGTATTTTCTTGCAGAAAACAAAAGAAAATGGAACCCATTCAACACATAAAACAGGACGACAAGAAAGAAAAGGGTTGATATCTATGTTTGTGAGTAATTGTTACTTCCTTATAACAACTTAACTAGATTTCGTTTTTGTATATTTTAAGTTTTTTTACAACAATCATCATTGAATGTCTTCAAATAGGCTCTAACATACAAAGATGAACCATCATAATATTTGATTGACATTGTGTTATATTAGTCTCCTATATTCTACAGTATGACTAGATAACTATGGACTTTCTATAGTCTGCTAAAAATAACATTCCTTGACTATCATTTATTTTCAGAAATCTCACTACCTTCATTATTTTCATTTAAACCTATCCATTATATCTCACTTTACCTATTCAGATCACTCTCATCACTCTGAAAACCTATGTTTGAACTTGATCCCTTCATGTTAGCCTCTTCCCCTTCTTAAAATCTCCTTCCCTATGCTAAAAACCCCATTTTCCCCTTCCCCTTCACTCATTTCCCTCTATCTTATTCAAAACAATGTAAAAACCATTTTTTACATTGTTTTGAAATTAATTTTGTCTTGGGTCCCACTTTAAAAATAAACCCTGTTTATTTCAAACACCCAACCCCTTATAGGTTTTAGCCCCTCGCTTTTAAAAACCTTTATCCTCGGCTCTCATATAACCCAGCCCCATGTTATATTAAGCGCTTCTGATTAAATTCTTACCCCAGGCCCCGCGCTATTTTAAAAACATTCTGCTCCATTTAAACCCTCGACCCCCATGCCAAATCAACCCACATCCCACTCATCACCCGACCACCGTCATATCCTCGCCTTCCGATCCGACAGCCATCAGGCGTTTTCGCAACCCTAAAAGCCCACCGTTTAAACACCCTAGGAGCATGCGAAATGGGTGGTTTTCATGGCCGTCCTTTCCTCCACGTGTCGCCCCTCCATCTTATTGCATCCCTTCTTCCGATACCACCTCACCACTTTTTCCCTATGCGATAAACCACTAACCACCTCCTCGCCTAAAACAAAACCGCTGACCCCATTCAAACATGCTGAAACCTTGTGCCTCTGCGATAAACGCTGAACCTCTGTATCAACCCTTGTAACGCATATAAAAGAATTGAAAAGCCACAAATAGATGTAGAACCCAAAGGCTACCATTGTCTGGAATCTAGCCACCGACTTCCCGAGATCCTGCGAGCCACCATTGCTCCCCATCCTGTGGGCTCACATTTTTATTAATAAATTGTTTTTATTTTGCAAGTGATCGATGAATCAGAAAAGACAATAATTATATTGCGGTTCTAAAGTCCGAAAAATATTCAAACCAAGTTCTTTGGGTGACGATCCAAGATCTCAATTTATTGAAGGATTAGGAGCGCAATATTAATCAGAAGCAGCAATGGATCATGATCAATAAGTGTTGTGTAACCAGCTTCAAAAATAGAAGAAAAGAGATATCAACGCCTTAGAAATAAGCCACTTCAAGGGGGCAACCTCCAATACATTACATAAATGCACAATTCTTGGATGATACAAATGAACAAAACCTCCTTCTATATATAGGAGTCCATGGGGCCATAATGTAATCCTAGTGGACCACAATGTAATCCTAGCCGACCTAACAATAATAATTTAAGGGCACAATAATAACAAAATGGGGTTTACAAGGGTACAATAATAACAATAAGGGGGTTACACTAACAACAATAAGGGACTATACTAGTAATATAGGGACCTAACATGCCCCTCTCCTTCAAAAAAGTGTTGTCCTCAATGCTTGAGTAGCTCTGGGTGCTTTTGTATAAAATTCTCATCCTCCCATGTAGAATCTTCAGTGGGTAAGTTCTTCCACTTGATGAGATACTCTGAAATTGATCGATTCCGTAGCTGTCGAGTTCTTGTTTCCATGACCACTTCAGGTTCCAATATTATTTTTCCTTCCTCATCAAGTTCTGGCAATATTGTTTGAACTAGAAGATTTTCACCTATAACCTTCTTTAAGCATGAAACATGGAAAACTGGATGTACTCGTGAAGAAGCAGGAAGCTCCAATTTGTATGCCATAGAACCAATATTTTGCAACACCTTGTAAGGACCATAGTACTTTGGTGATAATTTATTATCCTTCTTAGCTTGCTTGAGGGACATTTGTTTGTATGGTTGTAGCCGTAAAAATACCCAATCTCCTACATCAAACTTCTCTCGCTGCGATGTTGATCTGCTTGTTGTTTCATTCGATTTTGTGCCAAATTCAGGTTATCCTTTAAGAGTTGGAGAACTTCTTGCTGATGCTCGATGTGATCTTCCACTGCTTGAACCTTAAAATTTTCTCTTAAATATGATGTGATGGATGGTGGATGATATCCATAAAGTGCCATAAATGGGGTCATTTTTGCTGCAGTATGGAAGGAAGTGTTATACCACCATTCAGCGAGAGGTAACCACTTGACCCATTGTGTTTGTTTATCGGATACAAAACAACGAAGATATCCTTCCAAACATTTATTTACTATCTCAGTTTGACCATCAGATTGAGGATGATAAGATGAGCTATGAGCTAATTGAGTACCTAAACAAGAAAATAACTCCGTCCAAAAATTTCCAGTAAAAATGGGATCTCTGTCGCTCACAATAACCCTTGGGCTTCCATGTAGCTTCTGAATTCTATCCATAAATGTAGTAGCAACTGTACTTGCTTTAAATGGATGAGATAATGCACAAAAGTGTGCATACTTGGTAAGTCTATCAACTACCACCATGATGACACTCTTTCCTTCGGACTTAGGTAAACCTGTGATAAAATCCATTGAAATCTCCTCCCAACGTTGACTTGAAATGGATAAAGGTTGTAGAAGTCCCGGGGTCTTAATTGTTTCCACTTTATTCTGCTGGCAAACCAAACATTCCGCCACAAACTTTTGAATATCAGATTTAAGGCCATCCCAAAAAAATTATTTCTTCACCTTGTGGTAAGTTTTTAAAAATCCTGAGTGTCCTCCTAAAGGAGAAGTGTGCAATTCCAGAAGAATCTTTTGTTTTAGTTGGGAATTTTTACAAAGATATAAGCGATCTTTGTACCATAAGGAATCATTTTTCCAACTAAATGTATCAGATGTACTAGGATCTTGCTGCAACTTTTGAATGAGTGTCCATACATCTTCGTCCTTCTTCCATTCATCTCTTGCTTCGGTTATCCAATCTGGTTGGATAATATAAATGGCACAAAGCAATGCTTCCACCTCTTCATTCTTTCTTGAGAGTGCATCTGCAACAACATTAAGCTTTCCTTTTTGTAGATTATTTCAAAGTCATAACCCAACATCTTTGTGACCCATTTTTGCTGCTCTTCTGAAGATAGTCTTTGTTCCAAAAAGTGTTTAAGACTATCAAGATCATTTTTTACCTTGAAGTGTCTTCCCATTAGGTAAGTTCGCCATTTCTTTAGTGCATGCAGTATTGCTAACATTTCCTTCTCATAAATAGGTTTCAGTAAATACTTTCCTTTGATTGGACGACTTTCAAAAGCAATGGGTCTTCCTTCTTGCATTAAAACCACACCAATTCCATTTCCTGAGGCATCACATTCCACAATAAAGGTTTTCGTGAAGTCTGGCGTAGCTAAGACCGGTGCTAGGCACATTGCCTCTTTAAGACGTTCAAAGGCCTTAGTTGCTTCAAGAGTCCATGAAAATGCATCTTTCTTCAATAATGTTGTTAGAGGTGCCGTTATTCTCCCATAATTCTTAACAAACTTGCGATAATACCCTGTTAACCCGAGAAATCCTCGCAACTTCTTTATGGTTGTGGGGACTTTCCATTCCTTAATGGCTTTAATTTTGTTAGGGTCTACTTTAACACCCTCGTGAGATACAATATGATCCAGATATTCCACCTCTTGTACTCCAAAGAAACATTTGGATTTTTTTTCATATAATTGTTTCTCCTGCAATAGTTTGAGCACCCTGTCAACATGTTCAACATGATCCTTCCAAGACCTGCTGTAGATTAGTATATCATCAAAAAATACTAGCACAAATTTTCTAAGGAAGGGGTTGAAAATGGAATTCATCAACCCTTGAAATGTAGAAGGTGCATTGGTAAGGCCAAAAGGCATGACCAAAAATTCATAATGACCCTCATGAGTTCGAAATGCTATTTTTGGAATATCTTCCGTCTTCATTCTAATTTGATGATATCCTGAACGAAGATCCAACTTGGTAAAATAAATTGCTCCATGTAATTCATCAATCAAAGGAATGGGAAATTTGTCTTTAATGGTGAGCTTATTGAGCTCCCTATAATCCGGACACATTCGCCATGATCCATCCTTCTTGTGTACCAATACTACAGGAGCAGAGAAAGAACTTTGACTAGGTTGTATTATACCCGCCTCTAACATTTCTGCAATCATGCGTTCAATTTCGCTCTTTTGGAAGTAAGGATATCTATAAGGCCGGATGTTTGGAGGAACACTTCCGGGAATCAAATGAATAGCATGATCATGATCACGAATAGGTGGGAGTCCTTTGGGAGTTTCAAACACCTTGGAATGATTGTCCAAGACTTGTTGGAGATCTACAGAAATAGATGATTTTGATGTTGAAACTTCTAGTGAGCATAATTGTGCAATTACGCCTCGTTGTTCTTTCTTTAGAAGCTTTGTCATGACATTAGAGCTTATTATCCTTCCTGGCTTCCCTTCAATACCCCGTAATTCGACTTCCTTTCCTTCTGAGAAAAATTTCAAGAAAAGTTCTTGAAAATTAAAAGCTACCGTCCCCAAAGATTGTAACCATTGTACTCCTAGTACAACATCAGCACCTCCCATAGGAATGGAAAGCATTGGACTAGTCATCACATATTCCCCCATGGTTAGCTTGATGTTATTGCATTTTCCAGAGCAATTTATAGTTCCTCCATTTGCAACCATCACTTGACATTCTGGTGCTGGGTATAAGAAACAATTTAATTCCTTGGCTACCTTACAATGAATAAAATTATGGGTGCTACCTGAATCAATCAACACTATTACCTTTTTCTTCTTGATATGTCCTGCTATCTTGAGAGTTTGAGGAGTGCTAATTCCTGCCAGTGCATTACATGATATGGTCGGATTCATTTCTTCCTCTTCTATGGCTGGTTCCTGGTGTGTATCCTCTTCTTGTTCATTTTCTTCTTCTTCTTTACAATCTATGTAAAATAATTTCTTTTCAGCACACTTATGACCTTTGGTGTATTTTCTATCACAACTGTAGCAAAGCCCTTTTGCTCTTTTTTCTTCCAATTTTTGTGGTGTCAACCTTGTAGGTTGTGGAAATCTAGGCGTAGCAACACTTCCTTCTTTATAGAATTGAGTGGTAGGCTTCCTTGTCGCCATAATTTTACATTCAACTTTTCTTGCCAACCTGAATGCCTTCTCTAATGAATCGGGTTCCAACACACGAACTTCATGTTGGATGTTATCCTTTAGAGTACCTATGAAGAGATCAATCCTGTGTTCCTCTGGAATATCAGTTACCCTTATATTCAATTTTTGGAAGTCCTCAATGTGCTGCCCCACTAAACCATTTTGTTTGAGATTTATCAATTGACTAAAGAAGGTGTTGCTCTTTGTATCCTCATAATGTGCTATCATTTCCTCAGTAAAAATTGACCAAGTGACAATTTTTTTACGGGAGCAAAGCCATCGATACCATACAAATGTATTTTGTTCTAAATGTAAAGTTGCAATGCGTACCTTTTGTATGTTTTGCACGTTATGGAGATCAAAATATTGCTCCATCTGTAGTATCCATGTTACAGGATTCTTTCCATCAAACTTCCTCATATCCATCTTTGGAATATGGTGGTTCTTCCCGCCAACATTAGAGTTTATGAAATCACAATTAACATTTATTTTGTTCTCATCATGAGGTTCTTCTACTATATTTCACCATTAGGAAACCTTTCTTGTATCAACTTTGTCAAACCTTCCATGTCTGCTTTTAGAAAATTCTTCATGTTTTCCATTTTCTCATCGATCTTAGCTTCCATGTCATCCATCTTAGATTCCATGCCAGCCTCCATGCCATCCATCTTAGCTTGCACACCATCCCGGCTTAGCTTCCGCCTTTCTTCAAACCTTCCATCTTCACTTCCACGCCATCCATCTTAGCTTCCATGCCTTTCTTCAAACCGTCCATCTTCACTTCCACGCCTTTCTTCAAAACTTCCATTTCATTTTTTGTTGCTCTTTGAGAGAGTGAAATTTTTTGCACTTGCTCTTGTAATTTTGATAGATCATGTTGCAATTATTCATCTTCCTGAGTCATGGTAGAGCCTTCTGAAGGCTTAATGGGTGTTGAATTCTTTTTAGGGGCCATTTTAGAATCCAATATTGATACCTTTTACTTGCTTTCAGGAGCTCTATATTGAAATTGAATTATCTCTGTAATTGAAAATCTTCAATATCTAAAATTCAGCCCTGTAGTAGCCCTCTGAAGCTTCTTTCAAATTCCATAGGTCTGATCTAGTTTGGATTCCCCAAGACAAATTTGTGTCCAATCTCCCACAATGACCTAATTCTGGACTGGTTCAGTAGAGAAAACTTGTATGACTTTCCACGTGTCACTGTTTCGTCCTTTGTCTCTGAAATTGATAGCCAAGAAACTACAGTCTGTGTACTTGCAACCACTTTTAACGGCACTCAAATCCACTGCCCAGAGAGAGAGTTATTGAACTTTTCCCACGATCACCTCTTTGAGATGAAATTCAGGAGCCTGAAAAATCACTACATTCCACAAATCATATCTCCAAAAATATTGTGAATCAAGCTCTGAAAGTTTTTGAAGAATTTCCTCAGGATTTCAGCTTCGCACCATACGAATTTCAGATTCTGAACCTTCGTAGAAAAAAATTTATAGCGAAAATGCCACGATGACCTATTTAGGAGCTTGAAACAATACCTAACTTCCACAGATGATATCTCCGAAAATATTGCGAACCAAGCTCTGAAATTTTTAAACAATCTGCCTCAAGATTTCAGCTTCGTACCCTAAAAATTTCAGCTTCTGAAACTTCGTAGAAAAAAATTTATAACAAAAATGTCACGATGACCTGTTTGGAGCAGCGAAACCCTAGAATCCAAAGCTCCGATACCAAATGTTGTGTAACCAGCTCCAAAAATAGAAGAAAAGAGATATCAATGCCTTATAAATAAGCCAATTCGAGGGGGCAACCTCCAATACATTACATAAATGCACAATTCTTGGATGATACAAATAAACAAAACCTCCTTCTATATATAGGAGTCCATGGGGCCATAATGTAATCCTAGTGGGCCACAATCTAATCCTAGCCAACCTAACAATAATAATTTAAGGGCACAATAATAACAAAATGGGGGTTACAAGGGTACAATAATAACAATAAGGGGGTTACACTAACAATAATAAGGGACTATACTAGTGATATAGGGACCTAACAATAAGGATCATGCAAATTACTCCAGAGGCAACAAGTTTTATTCAAAGGAGGGAGTAAGGAAAATAGAGAGTTCACAGTGATTGTGCAGGCAAAGATAAAGACAATTAAAGAACACAATTGGAGAACAGTGACAGTCAAAAGTTTCACCGTGACAATAAAAGGTTAAAGAAATAAAAAGACTAGTCAAAGGCTAAAGACAGGGTTAGAGGACGGGTTAAGACAAAAGACATATAAGAGAGGTTAAGGAAGAGGTTACAGTAACCCAAGGCAGTCAAAGAGAGATCAGAGATAAAAAACAGATAAAAACAGTTTGAAGGTTTAAAGACATATCATAAAAAAATCAACAAAGAAAGACAGAGCCAGGTGTCAAGGCCATTCAACATTTAACTCTTCCAAATCACATTGCAACGGTCTAGCCTTTGCATCCAGTACTTGTCAAAATCCTCATCATAACAAACAATATATAGTAAAGGTTAAATATATACCAGCAGTCCCTGATAATATAAAATATTGGAAAAATTTTAAAAATGACAAACAGATTGAAGATTTCCTACAGTCCAGAGATGACTTTGAAATGCCAAATTCATATTTAGATCATGAAGAAGACTGCACTACTGAGGAACAAACAGGCAAGGAGGATGCCACTCTTAATGCTGATATAAATCTGTTAACAAAGAAAGATCCATAGAAGACAGAAATGTGTAAAGATCCAGAAAAAGAAGAGGTTGAAGTGTTGCAGTCCAGAGATAATACCTTGCCCAAAGGACTTGTCCCTTGAGAAGAACTTTTTGATATCAATGATGTTCCTAGAAAACCAAAGATGGAATCTATTGAAGCAAAGATAGAAAAATTCAATATAGGTAGTGAGAAAGAACCCAAAATGATAAAACTGTCAAAGACACTGCTAGCACATGTAAAGCAGAAATATATTGAGCTGTTCAAAGAGTTTAGTGATGTGTTTGCTTAGAGCTATGAAGACTTGAAGTCTTATGATACTGATATCATCCAGCACAAAATTCCACTCAAAGAAAGCCAGAATCCCTTTAAACAGAAACTGCGCAGAATAAACCTTGTCCAAATGCCACTGGTTGAGAAAGAAATAAAGCAAATGTATGATGCTGCCATAATAGTCCCACTAAGGTACTCAAAATGGGTCTCAAATCTTGTATCAGTGAGGAAAAAGACAAGAGAAATTAGGCTCTGCATAGACTTCAGAAATTTAAACAGAGCATCCCTAAAGGATCACATAATGCAAAGGGTAGTAGGCTCCAAAATGATATCTCTATTTGATGGTTTTTCAGGGTACAATCAGGTGCTGGTACATCCAGATGATCAACACAAGACAACTTTCACTACACCTTGGGACACCTTCATGTATGTTAAAATGTCTTTTGGGTTAATGAATTTTGGGGCCACTTTTCAAAGAGCAATGGATATTGCTCTCAGAAGAAATAGGTTACTTTATTGTGATATATCTTGATGACATCACAGACTACTCAAAAACTGATGAAGAACATCTAGCTCACTTAAGAAATTTCTTTGAAAAATGCAGAAAGTATGGTCTGTCTTTAATTCCTAAGAAAACCTTGTTTGGCCTTGAAGAAGGGAAGCTTCTAGGTTACATCATATCTGAAGAAGAGATCAAGATCGACCCAAAAAGGATTGAGAAAATATTTCAAATCAGTCATCCGAGAAACATCAAAGAGCTGCAATCTTTCATTGGAAAGATAAATTTCTTAAGAAGGTTCATACCAAACCTTGCAGAACTCCTGGGGAACATCACTAACATGCTGCAAAAGGAATCAGGAGTCAAATGGACCAAATAAGTAAAGCAATATTTCGGCTAGGTGAACCAGGCACTTACACAAGCACCGGTTCTAATCAACCCTGACTTCACTAAAAATTTCTTCATTTTCTCCTTTGCATCAGAACACACAGTTGTTGTTGTCTTACTGCAGAAAAATACAAAAGGACAAGAGCAACGCATAGCATTCTTTAGCCAAGCTTTGAGAGATGCACCTCTGAAATATAATATAATGGAAAAGTAAGATTTTTCCTTAATCAAAGGACTAAAATATTTCAGAGTCTACATTCTGCACTCACACATCATTATATTTGTGCCTCATACAGTGGTTAAAAATATACTTACACAAGATCATGATGGGAAAATAGGTAAGTAAATTGTTTTCATCTTGGAATATGATATGGAAATCAAGCCCACCAAGCTAATCAAAGGACAAGGATTGGCTAAACTGATGGTTGAAAAAAAAAATCAAACACTAGACATCAATATGATTCACTCATTGGATGAACAAGAGGCGCTGGGGATTCCACCTATTGAAGAAGCATTCCTGAACTCTTTTTGGTATGTTGATATACTGTATGTGCTTTTTAATTTAAATGTTCCTCTTGGTTTATCCAAAAGAAAGGCTAGATTCTTGAAGTTAAAGGCTGTAAATTTCTGCATTTTGGAAAAAAATTTGTATTGGAAAAATTCTGGTGGTGTATTGCTTAAATGTTTGCCTAAAGAAGATGCAGATAGGATTAAGCATGAATTTCATGAAGGAGAGTGTGGAGGCCATCTCTATTGGAAAACCACTGTCAATAAAATCCTTAGGGTTGGTTTCTATTGGCCTACCCTCTTCTAAGACATCCACAAGATTGTAATTGTCTCTCATAAATGCCAAATTTTTTAGGGTAAAAGGAAGATGCTACCTTTTCCATTACAGCCTATCTCTGTTGAAACTCCTTTTCAATAATGGGGTCTATATTTCATTGTAGAAATCCACCCTACCTCCTCTGCCCAACATAAATGGATCCTTACTGCAACTGACTATTTTAACAAGTGGATAGAAGTCATTCCCTCCAGGATTGCCACAGGCTCAGTCATTATCAGATTCCTTGAAAACAACATTTTGTCTAGGTTTGGCTCTCCTAGGAAAATTATTACTGACAATGCTGCTACCTTTAGATCCAAGAAAATGGTGGATTTTTTCCACAAATATCACATTACTTTGGGACATTCTATAGCTTATTACCGTCAAGGTAATGGGTTGGATAAATCCTCAAATAAAAGCTTGGTGAACATCATTAAAAAGTTGTTGGAAGAAAACAAGAAATCATGGCACAACAAGTTGGTACATGCACTCAAGCTATGCTAAAAAACTCCATTTCCCCCTTCCCCTTCACTCATTTCTCTCTATCTTATTCAAAACAATGTAAAAACCCTTTTTTACATTGTTTTGAAATTAATTTTGTCTCGGGTCCCACTTTAAAAATAAACCCTGTTTATTTCAAACACCCGACCCCTTATAGGTTTTAGCCCCTCGCTTTTAAGAACCTTTATCCTCCACTCTCATATAACCCGACCCCACCTTATATTAAGTGCTTCCACTTAAATTCTTACCCCAGGCCCCACGCTATTTTAAAAACCTTCCGCTCCATTTAAATCCCCAACCCCACATGTCAAATCAACCCCCAACCCACTCATTTCCCGACCACCATCAGATCCCCACCTTCCGATCGACGGCCATCAAGATTTTTCGAAACCCTAAAAGCCCACAATTTAAACACCTCGGGAGCTTGCAAAATGGGCGGTTTTCGCGCCTGTCCTTTCCTCCACGTGTCGCCCCTTCGTCTTATCGCATCCCTCCATCTGATACCACCTCACCACTTTTTCCCTGTGCGATAAACCACTAACCACCTACCCGCCTAAAACAAAACCGCTGACCGCATTCAAACATGCTGAAACCCTATGTATCTGCGATAAACCCTAAACCTTTGTATTAACCCCTGTAACGCGTCATTAGGGGAATTTAGAGGTCTAAAATGGGCCTCCTAAGAAAAATGTAAAACCAAAATAAAATTTATTAGAACCAATAGGATTCAAGATGAAGATGTCAACCATGGGGGATGATTCATCATTTTTTAAGTAAAAGGGTAAAAATATTAAAAAATAATAAAATAATAAATCTACTTTTTCAACTCATATTTCAACTTATCTCCCAGAGTTTTTACTCAAATTTCAAGTGAGAGTACTCGTTGGATGCAAAACTTAATTCTTCATCCAAGGAGTACCCATGTTGCATACTTTTGATGGAACCTACTAAGAAAAAATGAGAAATACATGAAAAAACGTGATTGCAATCACGTTTTTCATGTATTTCTCATTTTTCTCTTAACAGGGTCCATCAAAAGTATGCAACATGGGTACTCTTTGGATGAGGAATTAAATTTGTCATCCAACGAGTACTCCCACTCAAATTTGCGTAAAAATTGTGGTAGATAAGTTGAAAATACGAGTTGAAAAAGTAGTTTTTCTCTTTTTTCCCTCTAAAATTTGATGATGTCATCAAATCTTACTTTATTATTTCCACTATTATTTTATAATTTCTTTAGGAGGCCCATTTTAGACCTCAAAATCCCCCTAATGCTAAAATACCTAAAAAGCCACAAATAGACGCAGAACCTAGAGGCTACCATTTTCTGGACTCTGGCCACCCACTTCCCGAGATCTTGCGAGCCACCATTACGCCCCATCCTACGAGCTCACATTTTTATTAATAATTTTTTATTATTTTGCAGGTGATCGATGAATCAGAAAAGGCAATAATCATATTGTGGTTCTAAAGTCCAAAAATTATTCAAACTAAGTTCTCTGGGTGACGATCCAAGAGATCGGTGAATTAAAGGATTAGGAGTGAAAGATTAATCAGAAGCAGCAATGGATCATGATCAATAAGGATCATGCAAAATACTCCAGAGGTAGCAATTTTTCTTCAAAGGAGAGAGTAGGGAAAAGAGCGAGTTCACAATGATTGCGCAGGCGAAGATAAAGAAAATTAAATAACATAGTTGGAGAAAAGTGACAGTCAAAAGTTTCACCGTGACAATAAAAGGTTAAAGAAATAAAAAGATTAGTCAAAGGCTAAAGACAGGTTTAGAGGACGGAGTTAAGACAAAAGACAGATAAGAGAGGTTAAGGAAGAGGTTACAGTAACCCAAGGCAGTCAAAGAGAGATCAGAGATAAAAAACAGATAAAAGAATACAGATAAAAACAGTTTGAAGGTTTAAAGACAGATAAAAAACAAATCAACAAAGAAAGGCAAAGCCAAGTGTCAAGGCCATTCAACATTTAACTCTTCCAAATCACATTGGCCACCTACAGCGAAATTTTGATTTAATATAAGCTACCTCAGTTAATGTTTCAGCCACAGATATTTTAACAGCTACTCAAAAGTTATTGTAAAAGTTAATGAAAAGGAAAATGGTCAAAATAGCTTAAGAGTTAGCTCAACAGTAAATTAGAAATTTATTACTACAGTAGGTCAGTCAGAGATATTTTGGCATTGGGCCTTGCATGGTCTCAATTGTCAAACATCATTTACTTTGTAGCAAATACAAATTTGTCACCCTAGATTAGGGCAACCTCCTCATCTGCAGTTAAATACTGCATGTATTGTTCATTATTATTTTTGGTGGCTTGGTTGGCTGCTAGGTTAGATTTTGATTAGACTCTGAGTTGTAAAGATTATTTCACTACAGCATTGTAACTGTTTTAGACATCAGTAATACAAGCACGTCCACAGGATTCTTGAGCTATGTTAATGGTGATGTTATCCCTCTTTGTTAAATTTTTCTCCTTTTTTTCCATATTGTACATCAATTTCTTTGATAATAGAACAGAAATTTTAGATTGAGATATGTTGTTTTGGCACCTCAACTCTGTCTATCATTGTTATCTCTATGTTTTCCTCTGAAAGTAATAACTAAATAATTTTTAACTGCTATTTAGGATTACTGGATTGTTGCTTGAGATTTTCTTAGCAAAGTATGATTAAAGAATTCTTAATTTCTCTTTAGTTTTACCAAAATGTTATCTTAAAGGCCTTCTTTGAAGTTTAATTAAATAATTCTTAACTGATCTTTAGTTTCACTAAATTGTTATCTTGAATGTTTTCTTTTTCTGAAATTAATAACTAAAGAATTCTTAACTTCTCTTTAGGATTACTAGATTGTTGTCTTAAGATTTTCTTAGCAAAGTATGATTAAAGAATTATTAAGTGCTCTTTAGTTTTACCAAATTGTTATCTTAAAGGCCTTCTTTGAAATTTAATTAAAGAATTCTTAATTGCTCTTTAATTTCACTAAATTGTTATCTTGAATGTTTTCTTTCTCTGAAAGTAATAAATAAAAAATGCTTAACTGCTCTTTAGGATTACTAGATTGTTGTCTTGAGATTTTCCTAGTAAAGTATAGCTGAAAAATTCTTAATTTCTCTTCAGTTTTACCAAACTATTATCCTAAAGGCTCTTCTTGTTTGAAGTATAGTTAAAGGATTCTTAATTGCCCTTTAGTTTTACTGAATTCACAACTTGATGTCAACTCATATCATTTTACCTAAAAGGATCCATTTGATGTAGTTAGCTTTCCCTATGAAAACCCTTGAAAAGTTGATGTACAATTAAAACCTCTTATGACTCCATATCCCAATGGATTAAGCTTCTCACATTCTATCTATTCAACTAAAACAATCAATAGAAAACAAACAACCTCCAAACCTCATAACTAGCCTAAAATCAAAAGAATATAAGCACAAAGGTAAATCATTTTCATTATAAACATAGAGAGGGCTCTGAGCCCATGAAGGCTAGATCCTAGACTCCAAAGTGGTTTGATGTCGTTCATGCTACTTGTTATTGCCAATCTTGCAAATTACAGGGAACCAACAGGTTAAATATGGGTTGTCAGTGTATGTTGGCATATTAGAAATTAATTGTGGAATTTTTAAGCATCTACGTTGTTTTACTTAGCTCTGTCTATAATTAATAGAACAAAAAAATATTTTATATTAAATCTATGACTTGTTATGGGGTATAAAACTTGCATGAAACAAAGTATGGAACTACGCCAACAAATGAATTGTTGAAAGATGGCATGAAATTTGGTTTTGAAAGAATGTGTATAGTTCACGAGTCAATTCTTGCTATGGTACATTTCTTTTCGATTTACATTGATGTATATTATTTAATATTGAAATTTTCATTATTCTCACCAATGTATATACACTCATTACACTTTATTTTTATGTTTGTAGATAGAACTTGAAGAAGAAGAAAAAAATCAACACACTGACCTAAACATTCCTGCAAATAACCCAATTCATGGAAGTAGCTCGAGTAGTGATAACAGTTCCAACAAAGAATGATGGTCAATATGCTTGGATATCAAAGCAAGGCGTTGTATTTTTTGAAATATTTGTCTGTGAAATCAGACATTTTGTTTAATGTAATGGACATAGTGTCCCAATTGAAAGACAAAGGGATACTAATAACTATCCCATTTCTTATGACAAAGAACGTCTTATATATGTGTGTGTGTGTGTGTGTGTGTGTGTGTGTGTGTGTGTGTAATATGTTTTAATTTATTTTATTGTGTTCTCCATTGTCGATGTGAAATGTTACACCACTGATTAAATATATGGATGATTAAATATTATAATGAAGAGATGTGAAATCTGATGATATGATATAACAAATTCATACAAACATCACATTCAAATGCAGTAATAAAAATTTGATTGATATAAATACTATTATAAGATATGTGTCGAATTTTGATGAATAATGAATTTTTAAAAATCACTATAATTGCACTGTCACAGGTCGATGTTTCTAAAAAATAGAAAATGAACACTGGTGTGTGTTAGTTAATTCACACTGGTGCTTTTTTATGATATTGCGCACCGGTGCATTTCTACGACCTATGGGCACTCCACCAAATACCAATACCAATTAGAACACCCAGTGCGCTTTATCGACAACTACCACCGGGGCAGGCGGATAAGTGTTGCATGCACCAGTATGGTTTTCCTTTAACACGTTAATGCGTTTTTATAACTTAATGGCCTAGTGTATTTTAACACCTAAATGACCCGGTGCATTTTTACACCTTAACAGCGCTAGTCCATGTACCTTCTATTGGCCCGTTGCATCTTTGTGGGTGACACACACTGGGACATTGCTAAATGCCCCATGGCTTCCGAATTTTTTTTTCCATCTCGGTGCTTGGTATATTTACAGTACCGGTGCATACAGGGTAAAATGAACCGGTGCATTCACACGTGATGCACGCACCGATGAGAAAAACATCCGTAAAAATGTTGTGAAACCAGCTCCAAAAATAGAAGAAAAGAGATATCTACACCTTAGAAATAAGCCACTTCGAGGGGGAAATCTCCAATACATTACATGAATGAACAATTCTTGGATGATACAAATTAAAAAAGCTTCTTTCTATATATAGGAGTCCATGGGGCCACAATGTAATCATATCCAACCTAACAATAATAATTTTAGGGCACAATAATAACAATATGGGGGTTACAGGGGTACAATAATAATAATAAGGGGGTTACACTAACAACAATAAGGGACTATACTAGTAATATAGGGACCTAACGTGCCCCTCTCCTTCAAAAAAGTGTTGTCCTCAATGGTTGAGTAGCTCTGGGTGCTTCTGTATAAAATTCTCATCCTCCCATGTAGAATCTTTCCAGCAATAGTAAAATCTCCAAATTTGTGTTTTCAGAAATAATTGTCATTTCCAGATTTTAGTGTTTTTATCATGCTTGGATTTCACATTAAATGCATGGAGTGATAAGGGAAAACTGATAACTGGAGTGGGGACAGAAATTTTACACAGATCTATCCACATCCACAGAAGTAGATGACAAATTGGTCAAACTATATTTTGTCAATACTACCGGTCAGAATATATCTCTTAGAAACAAACTCTACGGAACTAGAATATCTAAAGAAAGAAGTGGACCCATAATTTGTGAAGATATCAAAAATAAAGGATCAACTCCAAGGACTTGGACAAGTCGCATCTAATTTTGAACTAATTACTTCCATACTCAATGCTCTACCTCCAACTTGGAGTAGTTTTGCAAGTGGAATCTATGCAAGGAAATATAGTCCAGCATTTGAAGAACTTTGGGCTTTACCATTTTTAGAAGAAACAGGTTTAAAGGCCAAGGATGATATTGAAGCACATAATGAAATCTCTCAAGCATTACCTGCAAAATCGAAGAATAAGTTTGGATGATTTGGACCTCATCATAGAAACAACAACAACAAGAGGCCGCATGGAAACCGAGATATCTCTAAAGTGCAATGTTTTGGTTGCAATGAATATGTACATTATAAAAGAGATTTTCGCAAGGATCTTAAAAATAATAAGAACAATAAGAGGAAGGAAAGGAATGAAGCCCATGTAGCAAAAGATGGAGACATTGAAAAGAAACCTAAGAACAAAGACACCAAAGGCCTCGACTACTAACATTTATAGTGTGCACTGTGTACCAGGTTTGCAAGCAATTATGTTTTCATTAGAAGATGGCAGTTAGAGTAGCAATTACAGTTACATTTGAAGTATAGAAGAAGTATGGGATTCACAAGTTGTGAAGTTATGAAGGTCTAGAAGAAGCATGTGGTTTTGATAAAATCATCGAAAATTGTCTATCTCATCATGGAAGCATGACTTGGCAGAAATAGAGTCTACAATTACATCTCACCACAAAGATTCGGAGAAAGCAAGGACTACAAACATTACAATAGCAAATTCAAGGTCATTATGCAACATTATAGAAGTCTCTCCAACATAATATTCTGTTTCAAGTACCAGTTTGATCATCTTCAAAGAATTATGCATAGACATCATTTTCAAAGAATTAAAAGAACAATTTGATCAAAGAAGTGAATTGAATGGTAGCATGGAACAAAGAAGTACACTTACCTTAGCAAAATTTCTTCATACCTTGCAATAAAATATTTAAAAAGGACTCATATCTTCAAAGGGTGTTGAAGGAAGAACATGATACATGTAAATCAGATATACAGTTGGGCAGAAAGTAAAACAAAGTTTGATACATTTTGGTCAAAATATATTACTTGCAGAAAGTTGGAAGGAAAGTAAAGTCATTAAAATTCTCCTAGTTGGTTGACAGTTCATAGATATATGACAAACATCATTAGTCGTGGTCCAACAGCTAACTAGTTCGAATTCTGAATATATTATTGTTAATTTTTAGGGCTAGATTGTTCTCTGTTGTAGATAATTTCAATTTTAAACTTTTTCAACATTTTCATATTACATCCACCCCATAACATCATATCATCATTAGCAATTATGTAGAGAGAACAATAACATCAACAAAACAATAAGGAACATTAGAAGAAAAACATACATAATAGAGACGCCAGGATTTAGGTCAAAGACCAGGGCAAAATCCCACAAGGGGGAAAACCCAACCAAATTCTTCTTCTTAGATATTCATCAAATGTTCAGCTAAGATACAAAGAATGTTACATATGAAACACATATTTCAACATCCAATACATTAGGCCTCCTAGGCGAAACCTAGCAGCAAACAACTGTAGGAAGGTAGATCTCCAAGTAACATATCTCTCTGTCAAGTCACTATCATAGAGACAAGCCATACATATAGATACACTTCCATACATCAAAGAGCCACTTCCATATCAAGGTCAATGTCACTATCACTATCATTCATCATAGTTACGTAACAAGTTCATTGTCATATTCAAAGGTCTCAGCCATACAATGTTAGTGCCAAGTTCTCTGTCATATTAGAGGTTAGTTCCATACCATATCAAAGGTCACTACTATACACTGTTATTGCCAAACATCACACTATCATAACTGTCATCAAGGGTACTCTAGACATACTGTTATCACTGTCAACAAGAGTATGTTATCATTGTCATTAAGGTCACTATTATGCCAAGATATCAAAGGTCACAGTTATGTCAAGTTTCACTGCTGTATCAAAGGGCACTGTCATGGATCTTGTTCTTTGTCATTATTTTTCACTGTCAAGAGTACAAACATCGTAACCATACAAAATTGCTATGTAAACAAATGATCTGCCAAATATTATGGTCATCCAACACTGTAAATGTTATTGCATCATGTCACATTGCAAGTCACAGAGATTAGACATACGAGCTATAGAGAAAAAGCCAAGCCATTGAATGCAAGCCTCAAGGAATGAATGTGAGCCTCTGAGTAGATGAGAGTCACTGTAATAATGTGAGCCTTAGAGTATAGAGGCACTGTAATATAAGAGAGCCTCAGTGAAGGTATACAAACCATAGAAATTAGTGTGAGCCATAGGGTATAGCGAGCCACATAATTCAGAGATGACAACTATGAGCCACATAAATTATGCAAGCCACTGATAAATATAAGCGAGCCAAAGCCATCGTAATGTATACAGGCCACAATAATAAATTAAGAACAAAAAAATATAGAATAGCATGCCACAACATCAAATGAGGGCCATAAAGCGAACCAGAGAGAGTCTAGAATGCAAGCCTCTAAAATGTAACTTCAAATCTTCGCACCATTTCACCTAAAGCTATGGATTGCACTTTTGGAGAGAGATATGGATTGCACCTTTGGAGATGGATTGATCACATACTTATAGCCTTCCTCATGATCGAATGGGTGACTTAAAGGAACCAAGACAACTTATAGAATTAGGAGGGAAATTCTTAAATTCAAATTTGCTCAAAATAATATTTAAATATATTTTTCTTTAATGCTAGCTTGCCTAAATTTTATGCCACATTAATAATAATGAGAAGAGTGCCCAACACATTAGTAATAATATTTATCTTATCAATTTGAATTCTCCTTTCGAGTGAGATTGACTTCTTTTGGGGTGGATGAGTTCCTATGGGAAAATTCATCCCATAGTTGCCCCAATTTTCAACAATTCTTGGGAGAACTTATGTTGACAATACTATTGGTCATTAAAAAATGTGAACCCAGATATTGAGCAAGAAGACTTTAGAGGGAGCTAGCAGTAGAAACTGACATGAAGTATCTTACAAATTTAGACTTGAGGATGCAAAAATTAATTTGGCAATGCTAATAAAAGAGATGCTATTGGTGATTGAGATATGGTATGGGTTCCTAGAAGTATACCTGGTAGATTCCTGAGCTCTATAGAAGTAGAAGATGTGGTGGTTGGTACAGTCAGTTGCAAAGCAGAATCTTTGATAAACTACTTGATGACATGATAGATAAAAAACAAGGCTACATAAAGATTGGTTGAGAACTTGGAAGGCCGAAGTGCTTTATGATTCGCGATATGATACATGTTGATGTCGTGAAGAAATAGTATGTCCCCATTGACATAGCAAGTAGCCGATATATTGATTATGTTCCTTCCTTTAGGATTAGGTATTCGTGAGACAAACTTAGGCTCGTGGATGTCTGTCCCTGATTGAGAGGGAGTGAGTATGGACACCTTGTTCTCCATGTTTCATGTACTATGGCCAGGACTAACAATTGTAAGCCTAGTAAAAGCACTTGTAAGAGAATGGTGGATTGGGGAAGCATTTGGGACCGATATTCTTTGAGGATCTACATTTTGACCAGGATTAACTGCTGCAAGTCAAGTACATTAATCCAAGATAAGAATTGTCCTAAGGATCGATATATCCTAGTGTCAAATATTGCGACAATGGAATAGGAAATAGTCTTGTGAGGACAAAACCAGTGAACATCCAGATGGGGAATGTGCCTGAGAGGCGATGGTGTCCAAATTTATGCCTCCCAGCATTGTGCTCTAATCTAGTGGAGAGATAGAGCTTCTAATTCAAGGCCTTGCTATTTTTGACAATGTTGAATATGATGATGTAAATCACCATTGATGCTTACCAATCCAAATCTCTTCTTATATGAATATTTCAACTTGAGAGTATTTCATCGTGTTATTATGAATACCTCCCTAGTTAAGAGGGAGTGTTGAAAAATGTAACTAGTGTTGGTCTTCATAATGTAATAAAATGTAATTTTTATAATTGATTATATTCATTATTATTATTCCATTTCTAGTCAAAGCATGTTATTCAAGCTTATGGGGTCAATTAAGTCAAAACAGAATTTATTGTGAGTGAAAAATAAATGTATTTGAATCAAGTCCATTTAGACTTTCAAAAGAAAAAGAAAAGAACTTTTATTTTGAGTCAAATAGTCAACCATAAGGCCAAGTCGGACCTAACTGGACAAGTCGGCCCTAGAGGCAGGTATTTCACCCTCTTAGACATGTATATATACAAGTCAACTCGACCACTTTGGGGACTATTCAATAAACAACAAAACACATCAATTTCTATGCAAGAAAAGGAATAAATGTCAATGAAAGTCAAAGGAGAGAGAAGACGCGTTGTTTACACCATAATTTTATCCACACGTGCGATATTTTTGCAATTTTTAATAGGCTCTTATGGGGTCTGTTACCCACCACCCGTGGGCAATATCCATAGGAGACAAACTTTCTCCTAGATGGTCCTCAGTCGATAACCAACAGCCACTTGCGACCACCAGATAGCTCGATGTGCCACTATCTCTGCCAGTGTTATCGGAACCGAACCAGTTCTGAAAAACTGGCCAGTCCGACCGGTTTGGAGGCAAAACCGGTCCGAACTGACCCTCCAAACCGGAAATGACCGGTTTGGTACTGAACCAACTGGTTCTGTCAACTGAACCGGTCAGTTCCATACCGGTCCGGTTCGGACCGGTTCCATCGGTTCACAAACCTAGGCATTAAAAAAATATTTTTTTTTCTTTTAAATTTTTTTTTTTTTTAATTTTTAATTATTATTTTTCCTAGTTACTAACGCTACCCTAGGCCCCCCCTAAAGCTACTTGAACACCCCCACCCCCTCTATTTCACTCACACTATTCATTCGAGTCTCTTGCAATTCTTGAGCTGAGTTCGGTGAGGAGAATTCAGAGAGTTTTTTGTAGGGTTGTTCTAAGGGAGATTTTTTGCAGATTTGAAGAGCTGATTGGAGTTTTTCAAAGTCGTTGGGTTGAAAAATTTTCGAGATACTTAAAAGATTTTTTTTTCCCAAAGATCTTTGGGTTTTCTTTAGTGGTTTTTGCAATTGGTGGAAGATTTTTTTTAATTTGTTGGGGTTGCTACATCGTTGATTTCAAAAGATTTTGGAGCTGATATTCTCCAAAATTTCAGAGGGTAAATCAAGGGCCATGGAAATCAAGCCATAATCCCATTGTATACTTGGATGCTACTCATTCTTCAGATGAAGATAAGGAGGACGATCAAGATGATGATTGATGATTTGATCATTGATTTGTTGTAGTTGTAGCTTGTAGTATTGTAGGTTGTAGTATAATACTATGATCTATGATGTTATTTTGGACTATAAAGGCCTTTTAGAGCCTGCTTCTTGATGTTTGTAACATTTCAAGTTCAACAACGTTTTGCACTAAGTGCTATTTTGGTTGTATGCACTGTTACTTGCTATATAAATGAGAAATTTTGCATATTTGTGTATAAATGGTTTGGATTCATATGGATGGACATGAATATATTTGTTTTTTCTTTAAAATATGAATATTTTATGTGTTTTTGGTAAACAGTTTTTTTTTCTAGTTTTTTTCCAATTCCCGTTCGGTTCTGATTAGTTCCCGATCCACAAGGTTTTCCGATTTGATGACCAGTTCGGTTCCGATAACATTGATCTCTACCACCTAAGCCGACCATATGCTCCCTCGCCCATCTATCATGATCGTATGTTTAAAGGTGGGCATTCCAACACCGAAGGTATGGCTTTTCATTATGTAGTTGGTTGTTTTTGTTTACTTATCATGGGCATGGATTAGTGAAGGGATTCGGCAGAAAGAGTGGGCTTGGTGGCACTACATGGGAAACCTCAGTTTTGGTTGTGTGGTCCCACTTCCCAACACCATATACATCACTCCCCTTCACTCATTATAACCCCATTCACCATATTTCCCATCTGGGTCCACAAGGAGTTAGCCTCCCCCAGGCCTGTAACGATGTTTCGAATGTTGATACAGCTAAAAGATAAGAAAAAACATAATTTGGCAACTCTCAACAGGAAATGTACCATAAAATGCAAAATATGGTTGGGACATACAAATTTAGCATGTGACCACAAGACAAACATGAGCTCTACCCCTATCATCATGGCCATCATCCTGGTTCCTAGGGCCCATCATATTGGCCCCTTACATCATTAAGAAATCCATGATTGTCCCAACCCCTAGTGGGCGATGAACTGCCCCACCTTAAGGGGGTATTCACTACTATATCTTACATATCATGCTCTCATCGCCTGGAGCCCTGAGCAGTTACAAAAGAAAAATCTATAAAAGGAAAAAGGCATATGAAGAAGGGTGGAAAAACAATGGCCGGGTAACTCATGTACCACAATTGCTCCCTCCTAAATTCATATAATCAAATGTGGGCTTCCCTTATTTTAACTACCCTTGTACTGTGGCATGTGGCTTGGAGCCTTCCCCTAATGCCCACAGATACCCTTCTCCAATGACTCAAGTTCCAAAACACGAACTTCATGTTGGATGTTATTCTCTAAATTACCTATGAAGAGATCAATAATGTGTTCCTCTGGAATATCGGTTACCCTTATATTCAATTTTTGGAAGTCCTCAATGTGCACCCCCACTGGAAAATTTTGTTTGAGATTTATCAATTGGCTAAAGAAAGTGTTGCTATTTGTATCCTCATAATGTGCTGTCATTTCCTCTGTAAAAACTGACCAAGTGACAATTTTTTTACACGAGAAAATCCATCGATACCATACAAATGTATTTTGTTCTAAATGTAAAGTTGCAATGTGTACCTTATGTGTGTTTTTCACATTATTGAGATCAAAATACTGCTTCATCTGTAGTATCCATGTTACATGATCCTTTCCATCAAACTTCCTCATATCCATTTTTCGAATATGGTGGTTCTTCCTTCCAACATTAGAGTTTATGAAATCACAATTAACATTTATTTTGTTCTCATCATGAGTTTCCTCTACTATATTTTCACCATTAGGAAACATTTCTTGTATCAACTTTGTCAAACCTTCCATGTCTTGCTTTTAGATCATTCTTCATGTTTTCCATTTTTTCATCGATCTTAGCTTCCATGTCATCCATGTGAATTCCATGCCGACTTCCATGCATCCATGCCATTATTGTTCCACATCCATCTTAGATTCCACGCCTTTCTTCAAACCATCCATCTTAGTTTCCACGTCTTTCTTCAAAACTTCCATGTCATTTTTTGTTGCTCTTTGTGAGAGCGAAATTTGTTGCACTTGCTCTTATAATTTTGATATGTCATGTTGCCATTCTTCGTCTTCATGAGTCATAGTAGAGCCTTCTAAAGGCTTAATGGATATTGAATTCTTTTTAGGGGCCATTTTAGAATCCAATACTGATATCTATTCTACAATATGCCTTTGGAATCAATTCAACTTGATTCTTAAAACAAGACTTATGCAATTAGGAAAGAAAATACACACCTTTTACTTGATTTTGAGGAGCTCGATATTGAAATTGAATTATCTCTATAATTGCAGATCCTCAATATCTGAAATTTGGCCCTGTAGTAGCCCTCTAAAGCTTCTTTCAAATTCCATAGGTCTGATCTGATTTGGATTCTTCAAGACAAATTTATGTCCAATCTCCCACAATGACCCAATTATGGACTAGTTCAATAGAGCGAACTTGTACGACTTGCCACATGTCATTGTTTCCTCCTTTGGCTTTGAAATTGATAGATAGAAAATTACAGTCTGTGTACTTGCGGTCACTTTTTACAGCATTCCAATCCGATGCTCAAAGAGAGAGTTATGAAGATTTTCCCATGATCACCTCTTTGAGCTCTTTTTGTACACTTGCGTTACGAAGTTACGCTAACATTTATCACTATACAAAAAGATCCAAGAAACAAAATATTCACTCAAAAATATATATAATAGGTAGTTTAAACTATAAGATATCATTTTTGGGATTCAAATGCGTTAAGAAAGTCATTCATCTATGACCATTTCCATGAGAGGTAGTCGTAACTGACTAATTTCTCATGATTTTTGAATAGTCAACTTAGCACTCATTGCATCGGGTGATGCTCACAGGGGTGAAGAAATGGGATTGAAACTAGTGAAATGAATCACATAACGTCAATCATCACTTACGGGGCTTGCACCCGGTAACCAAGACTTCCCAGGAGGTCACCCATTCCATAACTCCTATGGCTCAAACGCACTTAACAGTGGATTTTTCCTCACAATCAATCTCACTTAGCTTGCTACCCCATTTGCAAAACCTTAGCAAGTATTGTGCCTCATGAACCATTCAAGTAGAGATCCCTTTATTCCATAGTGCACCTGGTAACCAGGACTTCCCGGGAGGTCACTCATCCCAGAACTCCTCTAGCTCAAGCCCCAGAAGTGATGATTGACGTTATGTGATTCATCTCACTAGTTTCAATCCCACTTCTTCACCCCTGTGAGCATCACCCGATACAATGAGTGCTAAGTGGACTATTCAAATAATCATGAGAAATTAGTCAGTTACGACTACCTCTCATGGAAATGGTCATAAATGAATGAGTTACTTAACATAGTTGAATCCCAAAAACGATATCTAATATAATGCACTGCGGAAACCCCTCATACTTAGTTTAAACTAATTAAAAGACCCTTGAAGATAACGAAGGGGTTTGTAACCTTTCATCTTACAAATGAGAAGTTATGATGTAGAGGGTTCATTAGTAATTACCAATGCACAGTAGTTCAGATCGTCAAGGGATTTCACTTTATTGGCATGTAACCAACATCTAATAATCGAAAGAACTAAACCAATTCTCCATACCCAATGGTATTTCAAAAGGATTTCTCTGCAAATACCTTGAACATCATGAACTAACTTAGTTACAAGAGTTTATAACGAAATCTATTTTGATTAATTTAAGAAGAACAATGAAAGAAAAGAATGTATAATTGTAAATTATGAAAACTGGAACAAACAATGAAAATTTACGAGAGTTTTAAGTTTTGGATGGTTCAAAGAGGTATGTTGTTCCAACGTATGAACCACTGGTTTGAAAATACCAAAAGAAAATATGTTAATAGCAGTGTTTACGCACTATTGGACGTTGGAATCAATGAAAATTATTGAAATGAAAATAAGTTGCGGAGCCATGGAACCATTGCAGAAACCAAACAAAATGAATAAACAACCAACGAAAATGACAGATGGGAAAGTAATCATTGGTAAATGTAAAAACCCTACTTTCTTGTTACCTGTTGACCAGGTATGATCAAATCCCTATTATTGATGTTAGGGTTTACACATATCTCCAAATAAACATGCTAAGAATATAAGTAATGAAATGGTTAGATCAAGAATTTGACGATTATAAGGGTTTAAACCTTTTGACTAGAGAATTATTAAACTATGTAATTGTGTTGATAAGAATTAATGATAGATGTATAAATAGGATATGATTACAATAGTATATTTGAGGATTTGTTATATATATTATATATATATATGGAGATAAAATTTCATTAAAATTTCAAAGTAGGAACAAGAGTAATACAAGGTAGAATAGTTTCAAAGTTGAGACTTAAAATATAGTCTTGGATATATTAAGACCAAAATCCTCATTAAAGAGCCCTCAAATAGCTTGATTGAGGGCTTAAATATTGCTCGATCTAGGACTTAAAAAGGTCCAATCAAGCTACTTTTTTCACCCACAACGCACCCTCACTTGCCAAAAAGTGTAACCCAAATCCATGCATAGACCCATAAGGATGACTAACACAATAAAATTGTTGATATTTAGAAAGAAAATAATAATAATAATAATTGTGTTGTAAATGAGGTACATTACAAAAACCTTTTGTTGCACAAGACATGGTACTTTCATGTATCATAAGAATTTTGAGACATGATAAAACAAATTAATTCTTCCATAAAACTATCATAATGTACACAACTCTCCATTCCTCAATAATATAGCATCAAGTCTCTAAATATATACATGTATTAGCCATTTTTCACAATAATTTATTTCCTTATATTTGTATTTAAGAAAACCCAATTGCATTTTTCATACTTGCGTAGTACATTTTCCATTTCTCAAAGTCAATTTCTACTTCCAAAAAAGAGAAACCGCTCACTTGTAAGACTTGATAAAGGGTTGAAATTTGGCCTTGTTAAAGGGTTGAAATTTGGACTTCATTCAATGACTAATATTCTTTGTGGTTTGACCAAATTTAAGAGATTTGACTAGTATTGACTTTTATTGACTTTGACTTTTTGGAGGTGACTTGGAGGAGAGTTGACTGGGGAACTTTGTGATAGTCTTGGTCTTGGTCTTGGATATCTCACTTTGATCTAATTCTAAAAGAAGTGGATTTTTGTGTTTTCCTCTTTGTGGGGTTTTGCCTGGCTTGGAGCCTAATTTATTGTGTTCTTTGTCTCATTGTAATCTTCATGTTTTGGTAATTGCTTGATGAAGAAAACATAACATTTAATAAGAAGTCAACAAACATTCACAAGTAATTATCAAGAGAAATTTATCATTATCAACTAGTACTTGGTTTCTCAACATGGTTTCAGAGCGAAGCCGAAAGAAAGGCAGCTTGAAGATAAAAAATTGTCGGTAGCTTGAAGGCTCTATTATAGCAAATATCCCTACCTCTTACAAAGCAAAAGAAGAAGGTTTTGAAGATCATCATTGTAGCAGTATAGAAGTTTGAAGACTTTATTACAACAGTCATTCTTAATGATACCTATTTGCAAGGAAAGCAACAAGCTTGATGGAGCTTCTAATTACAAAGCTTGGAAGAATAGAATTGATCTAGTTCTCCAGGAAAATGAAGTTATGTGATTTGTTGAGGGAAAAGTTCCAACACCAGACAAAATTAATGGTCAATAAGTAGCCAAATACAATAAAGGAGAAATATGAGCTTAAAGGATTCTCTTTGAGTCTATCAAAGACCATCTTGTATCTTTTGTTTCAGATTGTTAAGTTTGGGTACCAGAAGACAAGTGGTTCCCCATGGCTCTGATCTTTGGCCTAGGGAAAAGTGTCCACTTTATTGTACTTCTTCTCCTAAAAATGACTTTATAAGTGCTAAAGTTAGTCTAATATTAAAGTGACTTTATAAGTGATAAAGTTGCGTTCTCATTTTAAAGTGACTTTATTAAAGTCAATGAAGAATTAGAAAGTAAAAAGTGGCTATGGAAATAAAAGGCTAAGTGGGTCTTTATTTTAACTGGGTGAGTTAAAAAATAGAAAGTGAAAATTAAATGCACATTTATTCTCATCCCTTGATCTAAATGAATCTAAGCCATTAGATCTTAGGGTTGCCCAAAAATTCATTTAGGGTAAAAGGAGAGAAGAAAAAAAAGATCATCTAGTCTTTCATGAGCATTTGAGAGAAAAGGTAAGAGAGAGCAAGGAGATTTTCTAAGCAGGGAGGAAGTGAAGGAGAGCAGCAAATCCGTACCACAGCTTAGCACACATCCCAAGACAGCAAATCCGTACAACATCTTGGCACACATCCCAAGACAATAAATCTGTACATCATCATTTATTGGCATGCATCCTAAGACAGAAATCTGTACAATTGGGTTTTGGCATGTTTTCCAAGGGGGTACAGCATAGAAATCAAGAGAAATAACAGCAAGTTAAATGCACGAATTTCGAGGCTAAGTTGGGCACAATTTTTGAGGAAGATAATTGTACATTTCAGTACAATCCGTACAGTCATACAGTGAATTCTGGGCATGAATCCCGAGACAGCCGTACAACATTTAATGTTGTAATTTATTGTTGTTTTTTTTGTTTGTTGTTGGCACAATTTTCAAGGCAGAGTTCAAGCACAGAAATCGATATAAGTTGCAATTTGTGAATGCTGGAATTTTTCTGTGTATTTCAATTTCTCTGTAAAAGCTTTTCAAAAATAAAGATGAGCTTTCAAACCGGTTTTCCCCAAGAGTTGTACGGGGTTTTTCCAGGGTCACATTGACCAAAGATCACCGTGTCATTTTCTGTGTGTCATTATATTTTACTGTGCATTTATTTCTGCATTTTCCAGCAGTAGTAAAATCCCCAAATTTGTGTTTTCAGAAATAATTGTCATTTTCAGATTTTAGTGTTTTTATCATGCTTGGATTTAACATTAAATGCATGGAGTGATAAGGGAAAACTGATAACCAGAGTGAGGACTGAAATTTTACATGGTATCAGAGCTTAGTTGGCTAGAAATTGTTTTTTGGAACAGCAGTGTGAAAATTACAGCAAGCTAATTTTTACACAGAAAGCAGAAAACCTTTACCCAGATTTGAAATTTTAGTTTTATAGCGCAGTGAATCATGTCTTTGGGATTGAGATTTGAAGACATGTTAGATGGGGAAAGTAACTACAGTGCATGGAGGGAGAGAATCCAAAGTATCTTTGAGGAAAGCAGAGGTATGGGGCATTATGGTACATACCACACAACACCTAGTAACAGTTCCTGCTGACCTAGTATAGTTAGCAAAGTTCAATAAAAAGAATGCTTAGGCAAAAAGACTGATTTTGGATGGAGTCAAAGATCATGTCATTCCTCATGTGAGAGGAAAGACTTATGCACATGAAATGTGCACTGCCTTGACAGGGAATTACCAGAGCTCAAATGAGAACAGAAAGATGGTCCTAAAGGAGAAACTGAAGGCCATAAAAATGGCTAAGACTGACAGTGCTACAGCATACCTCACCAAGATCACTTCGGTGAGAGATAAGTTGGCAGTCGTAGGAGAGACCATTACATCAACTGAGTTGGTGAGGATAGCTTTGAATGGACTTCCCAAGTCTTGGGAGAGTTTTGTAGATGGTATTGTTGCACGTGAGAACCTTCCCGGATAAGAGCTTCCACCAGTGGAGGAAAAGGAAAAGGTAAAGGCAAGCAGCAAAACAAAGAGAAGGACTATTCCAAAGTCAAATATTGGAATTGTCAAAAGATGGTACACTATGTTGTTGTGTGCCCAGAGAAGAAGAACAAGAAAGGGAAAGAGAAAACCATGGCAGCTTCTACAGAGATAAAGGGCTTCTTAGAGAGCTTTGATCGAGAGTTTGGATTCATAGCTTGTGAGTCCTCCAGTACAGTATCCCCTGCCATACAGGTTCAGAGGGAGTGTTCACTCTCCTCTACTAGCAGGGCATCTTCTAGCATTTGGTATGTTGACAGTGGCGCTTCTCACCATGTAACAGAAGTAAGAGAGTACTTCTCAGAGCTTTCAGAGAGTGATACTGATATGAAGGTAGTACTTGGTGATGACAACATTATTATAGCAGTTGGTGTGAGAACTTTAACATTTGATAGGGAACCCAAACCTCCCTTGAAAGTGTTAGACGTTCTATATGTGCCTGGAATGAAGAAGAACCTGATATCTATTTCAACACTTGAGGAGAGAGGGTATGATGTGTTGTTCAGGAGTGGGCAGGTGCTCGTATATCCTAGGGGAACTCCAGCTGCTTCAGCTAGAGCTAGAGTGATTGGTGTGTGCCATGCTAAGGTGTACAAGTTCTCATTCCAGCCCCTAATGGCATTGAGTAACAATACCAGAGATAGAACCAACAGCAAATCTAGCAGTTCAGAGTTGTGTGAGATTTGGCATTGCAGGATGGGTCACATGTATCATGGGGCCTTGAGGACGTTGCAGGAGATCACCATTGGTGTGCCAGATTTCAATTCTGATCACCTTGATGTATGCAGAGGATGTGCTATGGGGAAGTTTGCTAAATCTCCTTTTCCCAACAGCGACAGCAGAGCGACAAGGATCCTTGACTTGATTCATTCCGATGTGAGTGGTCGGATGTCTCATGTATCCTTGAGTGCCTATGAGTATTATGTTTTATTCATTGATGACCACTCCAGGAAGACCTGGATTTATTTCTTGAAGACCGAGAGTGAGGTCTTCAAATGGTTTCAAGAGTTTAAAGCTCTTGTGGAGACCCAGACAGGTAGGTACTCAGGTCGGACAATGGAGGTGAGTACACTCTTGGTGAGTTTGTTGATTTTGGTGCTGAGGCAGGCATTAAGAGGGAGTTCACGATTCCTTACAACCCCTAGTAGAATGGGGTGTCAGAGAGGAAGAACAGATCCATTGTAGGTGTTGCCAAAACCATGCTTCACGATCAAGGGTTACCTTTATTTTTGTGGGCAAAGGCCTACAACACTGTTGTTTACTTGCTAAACAGGAGTCCACATCGTGCCTTGGGGAATGTGACTCCCGAGAAGGCTTTTTCTGGGAAGAAGCCTGATGTTTGGCACTTTCGTATCTTTGGGTGCCTTACATATTCCTATGTCCCCAAGGAGAAAAAGGACCAAGCTAGAACCTACTGCAGACAAGGGCATCCTTGTGGGTTATAGCAAGACCTCGAAAGCTTACTGAATTTACATTCCTGCGAAGAGCAAAGTGGTTTTCAGGCGAGATGTAAAGTTCGAGGTGGAGAGAGCTTTCAAGAGGTCACGGGAGTTACATTATCTAGAGTAACCACACCCTCAACAGCAGCTGAGTCAGTCACAGGGATCCAGTGCACAGCGTGTAGGAGGTCAGGGATCAAGAGGTACATCTATTACAGTGTCAGGTCCATCAGTGAGCAGTGGCTCTCAGAGTCAGATGAGGGGATCTTTGGGTAGCATGCACGACAGTCTGCAGAGAAGTTCACAGGATAGCCCACTGATGGACAACTCGCATGGTACTTCAGCTTCTACAGGCACAGGTACAGGTATGAGGTCAGTTGGCAGGCCTTCAGGAGTTCAGGCTTCTGATGATGATGAGGATTCTTTCACTTCGATGGAAGAAGTAGGCTCAGGGAAGAGGAAGCCCAAGTGGCTTCAAGACTCCTTGCGCGAGGCCACATCAATTGTTGGGCCAAAGAGACAGGTCTGAGAGAGTAGACCACCTGAGCGGTTATGTATTTACATGGCAATGGTAACAAGCATTGTTGACTCCGGGCCTTCTAATTATGAGGAGGCAGCCAGCCAGCAAGTCTGGAGAGAGGCCATGATGGAGGAGTATTCTTCTATTATGAAGAATGATGTTTGGGAGATAGTGCCTAGGCCTGAAGGTAAATCAGTTGTTACTCCCTGATGGCTCTACAAGATAAACCATGTTGCAGATGGCAGCATAGAGAAGTTCAAGGCTCGATTTGTGGCGAGAGGGTTCTCACAGGTAGAAGGAGTTGATTATGAGGAGATCTTCACTCTCGTGGCTCGGTATACATCTATTCGCTCCATTTTATCGATTGTAGTAGAGATGGGTTGGAAGATCCACCAGATGGATGTGAAGACCACCTTTCTCAATGGCTTCATTCAGGAGGAAGTTTATATTGAGCAGCCACAGGGCTTTGAGGTGCATGGGCGGGAGACCCATGTATGTAGATTGAAAAAGGAACTCTATGGGTTGAAGCAAGCTCCTAGAACCTAGTACTCTCAGATTGATACATACTAGCAGCAGTTCGGTTTCACGAAGAGTGAGGCTGATCCGAACCTATAATTCATTGTGGTAAGCGAGGAGCCTCTCATTTTGGTGTTGTATGTTGATGACTTTGTATTAACTGGAGAAGAGAGACTTATTGAGGGCTACAAGAGAGATCTTGCTTCAGAGTTTGAGATGAAAGATATCAGCTTGATGCATTATTTTCTGGGATTGGAGGTGTGGCAGGAGGAGGAGCATATTTTCATGGGACAGGGGAAATACATCGTGGATATTCTTAGTAGATTTCACATGGAGGACTGCAAACCCATGTCTACACCTATGATTGTTAACTGGAAGAAGCTTCATGCTTCTAATTCCGAGTTGGTGGATCCTACTCTATATAGACCGCTGATTGGTTCATTGATGTATTTGGTCAACACTCGACCAGATATATGTTATGCAATTAACACTATGAGTCAGTTCATGTGTGAGCCCAGGAGAGTGCACTGGGTGGCTGCAAAAAACATTCTTCGTTACTTGCAGGGTACTGTGGATTATGGTCTGGATTATAGACAAGGTGATGGAGTGAGACTGGCAAGATACAGAGATTTAGATTGGGCAGGTTGTACTTCAGACAGGAAGAGTACTTCAGGGTGTTGTTTTGGGTTGGGCTCATGGTTCAGCCGAAAACAATAGTCAGTTGCATTGAACTCAGCTGAGGCAGAGTATATGGCTGCTAGTTTGGCTAGATGTGAGGCCATATGGTTTCGCAAGATGTTGTTTGGTCTATTTGGTCAGGAATTGAGACCTTATGTGATTTACTACGATAATTAGAGTTGCATGAAACTCACGAAGAATCCAATTTTTCATGACAGGTCAAAGCATATTGGGATCAAGTATCACTTCATTCGAGACTATGCCCAAAAGGGAGCAGTTAAGCTTGAGTACATTCCCACAAATGAGCAGGTAGCAAACATCTTCACCAAAGCCTTACCACGAGGCAAACATGTATATTTCAGAGACAAGATGGGAGTGGTGAGGAACACTTTCCTCGGTAAGAGGGAGTGTTAAATTTGGGTACCAGAGGACAAGTGGTTCCCCATGGCTTTGATCTTTGGCCTAGGGAAAAGTGTCCACTTTATTGTACTTCTTCTCCTAAAAGTGACTTTATAAGTGGTAAAGTCAATCTAATATTAAAGTGACTCTATAAGTGATAAAGTTACACTCTAATTTTAAAGTGACTTTATTAAAGTCAATGAAGAATTAGAAAGTGAAAAAGTGACTATGGAACTAAAAGACTAAGTGGGTCTTTATTTAAGTGAGTGAGTTAAAAAATAGAAAGTGAGAATTATATGCACATTTATTCTCATCCCTTGATATAAATGAATCTGAGCCATTAGATCTTAGGGTTTCCCAAAATGTCATTTAGGGTAAAAGGAGAGAAAAAGAAAAAAAAAGATCATTCAGTGTTTCATGAGCATTTGAGAGAAAAGGTAAGAGAGAGAGCAAGGAGATTTTATGACCAGGAAGGAAGTGAAGGAGAGCAGCAAATCCATACAGTAGCTTGGCACACATCCCAAGACAGAAAATTCCTACTGCAGCATTTATTGGCACGCATCCCAAGACAAAAATCAGTACAGTAGTGTTTTGGCACATTTTCCAAGGGAGTACGGCACAAAAATCGAGGAGAAATTCAAATAAAAGTAGGTTAAATGCATGAATTTCGAGGCTGAGTTGGGCACACTTTTCGAGGAGGAAGACAACTATACATTTCCGTATAGTCTGTACAGTCATGCACTGAATTTTGGGTACAAATCCTGAGGCAGCCATACAGCATTTAATGCTGTTTTTTCTGTTTGCTGTTGGCACAATTTTCGAGGCATGGTTCAAGGACGGAAATTGAGATAAGTTGTAATTTGTGAATGCTGGAATATCTCTGTGTATTTCAGTTTCTCTGTAAAAGTTTTTCAGAAATAAAGATGAGCTCTCAAACTGGTTTTTCCCAAGAGTTTTAGGGGCTTTTTCCAGGTTCATATTGAACAAAAATCAGTGTCATTTTCTATGTGGCTGTTATATTTCACTGTGCATTTATTTCTGCATTTTCCAGCAATAGTAAAATCTCCAAATTTGTGTTTTCAGAAATAATTGTCATTTCCAAATTTTAGTGTTTTTATCATGCTTGGATTTCACATTAAATGCATGGAGTGATAAGGGAAAACTGATAACCGGAGTGGGGACTGAAATTTTACACAGATCTATCCACATCCATAGAAGTAGATGACAAATTGGTCAAACTATATTTTGTCAATACTACCGGTCAGAATATATCTCTTAGAAACCAACTCTAGGGAACTAGAATATCTAAAGAAAGAAGTGGACCCATACTTCGTGAAGATATCAAAAATAAAGGATCAACTCCAAGGACTTGGATAAGTCGCATCTAATTTTGAACTAATTACTTCCATACTCAATGCTCTACCTCCAACTTGGAGTAGTTTTGCAAGTGGAATCTATGCAAGGAAAGATAGTCCAGCATTTGAAGAACTTTGGGCTCTACCATTTTTAGAAGAAACAAGTTTAAAGGCCAAGGATGATATTGAAGCACATAATGAAATCTCTCAAGCATTCGCTGCAAAATCGAAGAATAAGTTTGGATGATTTGGACCTCATCATAGAAACAACAACAACAAGAAGCCACGTGGAAACCGAGATATGTCTAAAGTGCAATGTTTTGGTTGCAATGAATATGTCCATTATAAAAGAGATTGTCGCAAGGATCTTAAAAATCATAAGAACAATAAGAGGAAGGAAAGGAATGAAGCCCATGTAGCAAAAGATGGAGACATTGAAAAGAAACCTAAGAACAAAGACACCAAAGGCCTCGACTACTAACGTTTATAGTGTGCACTGTGTACCAGGTTAGCAAGCAATTCTGTTTTCATTAGAAGATGGCAGTTAGAGTAGCAGTTACAGTTACATTTGAAGTATTGACGAAGTATGGGATTCACAAGTTGTGAAGTTATGAAGGTCTAGATGAAGCATGCGGTTTTGATAAAATCATCGAAAATTGTCTATCTCATCATGGAAGCATGACTTGGCAGAAATAGAGTCTACAATTACATCTCACCACAAAGATTCGGAGCAAGCAAGGACTACAAACAGTACAATACCAAATTCAAGGTCATTATGCAACATTATAGAAGTCTCTCCAACATAATATTCTGTTTCAAGTACCAGTATAGCGATACAACCAGAGTTTAGCATTTGAATCAAAAGAACATAGCAGAAGTCCATTCTACAAGAAGAGTAGAAAACTTATCAATATGCATTAAAGTCAGTGAAGAAGCAACATGGAAGCATAAATGAGGTTACTCTTATCACAAAGAAGGAATCTCATCATCTTATGCATAGACATCATCTTCAAAGATTTAAAAGAACAGTTTGATCAAAGAAGTGAATTGAATGGTAGCATGGAACAAAGAAGTACACTTACCATAGCAAAAGTTCTTCATACCTTGCAATAAAATATTTAAAAAGGACTCATATCTTCAAAGGGTGTTGAAGGAAGAACGTGATACATGTAAATCAGATATACAGTTGGGCAGAAAGTAAAACAGAGTTTGATACATTTTGGTCAAAATATATTACTTGCAGAAAGTTGGAAGGAAAGTAAAGTCATTAAAATTCTCCTAGTTGGTTGACAGTTCACAGATATATGACAAACATCATTAGTCGTGGTCCAACAGCTAATTAGTTCGAATTCTGAATACATTATTGTTCATTTTTAGGGCTAGATTGTTCTCTGTTGTAGATAATTTCAATTTTAAACTTTTTCAACATTTTCATATTACATCCACCCCATAACATCATATCATCATTAGCAATTATATAGAGAGAACAATAACATCAACAAAACAATAAGGAACAATAGAAGAAAAACATACATAATAGAGACACCAGGATTTAAGTCAAATACCAGGGCAAAATCCCACAAGGGGGAAAACCCAGCCAAATTCTTCTTCTTAGATATTCATCAAATGTTCAGCTAAGATACAAAGCATGTTACATATGAAACACATATTTCAACATCCAATACATTAGGCCTCCTAGGCGAAACCTAGCAGCAAACAACTGTAGGAAGGTAGATCTCCAAGTAACATATCTCTCTGTCAAGTCACTATCATAGAGACAAGCCATACATATAGATACACTTCCATACATCAAAGAGCCACTTCCATATCAAGGTCAATGTCACTATCACTATCATTCATCATAGTTACGTAACAAGGTCATTGTCATAGTCAAGGTCACAGCCATACAATGTTAGTGCCGAGTTCTCTGTCATATTAGAGGTTAGTTCCATACCATATCAAAGGTCACTACTATACACTGTTATTGCCAAACATCACACTATCATAACTGTCATCAAGGGTACTCTAGACATACTGTTATCACTGTCAACAAGAGTATGTTATCATTGTCATTAAGGTCACTATTATGCCAAGATATCAAAGGTCACAGTTATGTCAAGTTTCACTGCTGTATCAAAGGGCACTGTCATGGATCTTATTCTTTGTCAATATTTTTCACTGTCAAGAGCACAAACATCGTAACCATACAAAATTGTTATGTAAACAGATGATCTGCCAAATATTATGGTCATCCAACACTGTAAATGTTATTGCATCATGTCACATTGCAAGTCACAGAGATTAGACATACGAGCTATAGAGATAAAGCCAAGCCATTGAATGCAAGCCTCAAGGAATGAATGTGAGCCTCTGAGTAGATGAGAGTCACTGTAATAATGTGAGCCTTAGAGTATAGAGTCACTGTAATATATGAGAGGCTCATTGAAGGTATACAAACCATAGAAATTAGTGTGAGCCATAGGGTATAGCGAACCACATAATTCAGAGATGACAACTGTGAGCCACATAAATTATGCAAGCCACTGATAAATATAAGCGAGCCAAAGTCATCGTAATGTATACAGGCCACAATAATAAATTACGAGCAACAAAATAGAGAATAGCATGCCACAACATCCAATGAGAGCCATAAAGCGAACCAGAGAGAGTCTAGAATGCAAGCCTCTAAAATGTAACTTCAAATCTTCGCACCATTTCACCTAAAGCTATGGATTGCACCTTTGGAGAGAGATATGGATTGCACCTTTGGAGATGGATTGATCACATACATATAGCCTTCCTCATGATCGAATGGGTGACTTAAAGGAACCAAGACAACTTGTAGAATTAGGAGGGGAATTCTTAAATTCAAATTTGCTCAAAATAATATTTAAATATCTTTTTATTTAATGCTAGCTTGCCTAAATTTTATGCCACATTAATAATAATGAGAGGAGTGCCCAACACATTAATAATAATATTTATCTTATCAATTTGAATTCTCCTTTCCGGTGAGATTGACTTCTTTTGGGGTGGATGAGTTCCTATGGGAAAATTCATCCCATAGTTGCCCCAATTTTCAACAATTCTTCGGAGAACTTATGTTGACAATACTATTAGTCATTAAAAAATGTGAACCCAGATATTGAGCAAGAAGACTTTAGAGGGAGCTAGCAGTAGAAACTGACATGAAGTATCTTACAAATTTAGACTTGAGGATGCAAAAATTAATTTGGCAATGTTAATAAAAGAGATGCTATTGGTGATTGAGATATGGTATGGGTTCCTAGAAGGATACCTGGCAGATTCCTGAGCTCTATAGAAGTAGAAGATGTGGTGGTTGGTACAGTCAGTTGCAAAGCAGAATCTTTGATAAACTACTTCATGACATGATAGATAAAAAACAATGTTCCATCGAGTTTACGGGACGGGGAAACGCAGGAGTGGGGATACGCACAAGGGGGACGTATATAACCAACCCCAAAATTTAGGGAAATTTCAGGGAAACGGGGGGACGTCAAAGCCATACAAATTTTAAAAATTTAATATATAAAAAATAAAAAATAAAATCCTAACAATATGTTAATAACTAAATTAGTAGATAGTAAATCTTATTAATTATCAAATGCACATCTAAATATGATCATCAGTTCGTATTACACTGTTGTGAAGTAAAATTATCATTTGACATTTCTGCAATCATCAATGTAAATCTAAAAATAAATTACTAAATTGAATCTATCATTTGACATTATGCAATGTTCCATCTAAATTCATCATTTGGCGATGGGCATTATTATTATGCAAGGTACATCTAAATTAAATTCATCATTTGACAATTGAAACTACGCAATGCACATAAAAAATTAAATTCATCATATGACAATGGCATTTGAAGTCTAAAACAACCATACAAAACTGAACTAAAAATAAACATAGAAAGCAGTGAAATACAAAAATTGTTTTTTTAATTGTTATTAGCGAAAAAATTCGGGGGACGCATCCCTCCTGCATCCCCCGTGCATCCCCTCTTCCCCCCCACAAGAGAAACGCATTTCGTCACTAGAAAAACACCCCCCTAGAGTTTCCCCAAGTTTTCCAAAAAAGGGGACGTGGGGAAAGTTTCCCCAAGAGTTTCCCCATCTCGAGAGCGTGGGGAAGCGGGGAAGCGTGTCCCCCACCCTGGGGGACGCGTCCCCATGGAAAACTGATAAAAAACAAGGCTACATAAAGATTGGTTGAGAACTTGGAAGGTCGAAGTGCTTTATGATTCGCGATATGATACACATTGAAGTCGTGAAGAAATAGTATGTCCCCATTGACAAAGCAAGTAGTCGATATATTGATTATGTTCCTTCCTTTAGGATTAGGTATTCGTGAGACAAACTTAGGCTCGTGGATGTCTGCTCCCTGATTGAGAGGGAGTGAGTATGGACACCTTGTTCTCCATATGGGGAATGTGCCTGAGAGGCGATAATGTCCAAATTTATGCCTCCCAGCATTGTGCTCTAATCTAGCGGAGAGATAAAGCTTCTAATTCAAGGCCTTGCTATTTTTGACAATGTTGACTATCATGATGTAAATCACCATTGATGCTTACCAATCCAAATCTCTTCTTATATGAATATTTCAACTTGAGAGTATTTCATCGTGTTATTATGAATACCTCCCTAGTTAAGAGGGAGTGTTGAAAAATGCAACTAGTGTTGGTCTTCATAATGTAATAAAACGTAATTTTTATAATTGATTATATTCATTATTATTATTCCATTTCTAGTCAAAGCATGTTCTTTAAGCTTATAGGGTCAATTGAGTCAAAAGAGAATTTATTGTGAGTAAAAAAAAAATGTATTTGAATCAAGTCCATTTAGACTTTCAAAAGAAAAAGAAAAGAACTTTTATTTTGAGTCAAATAGTCAACCACAAGGCCAAGTCGGACCTAACTGGACAAGTCGGCCCTAGAGGCAGGTATTTCACCCTCTTAGACATGTATATATACAAGTCAACTCGACCACTTTGGAGACTAATCAATAAACAACAAAACACATCAATTTCTATGCAAGAAAAGGAAGAAAAGTCAATGAAAGTCAAAGGAGAGAGAAGACGCACTGTTTACACCCTAATTTTATCCACACGTGCGATATTTTTGCAATTTTTAAAAGGCTCTTATGGGGTCTGTTACCCACCACCCATGGGTAGTATCCATAGGAGACAAATTTTCTCCTAGATGGTCCTCAGCCGACAACCAATAGCCATTTGCAGCCACCATATAGCTCGATGTGCCACTATCTCTGCCAGTGTTATCGAAACCGAACCGGTTATGAAAAACCGGCCGATCCGACCGGTTTGGAGGCAAAACCGGTCTGAACCAGCCCTCCGAACCGGAAATGACCGGTTCGGTATTGAACCAACCGGTTCCGTCAACTGAACCGGTCAGTTCCGTACCGGTCCCGTTCGGACAGTTTCACAAGCCTGTGCATTAAAAAAATATTTTCTTTTTCCCTTTTTTTTTTTCTTTTTTAAATTATTATTTCTCCTAGTTATTAACGCTACCCTAGGTCCCCCCTAAAGCTACTTGAACACCCCCACCCCCTCTATTTCACTCACACTATTCATTCGAGTCTCTTGCAATTCTTGAGCTGAGTTCGGTGAAGAGAATTCAGAGAGTTTTTTGTAGGGTTGTTCTAAGAGAGATTTTTTGCAGATTTGAAGAGCTGATTGGAGTCTTGTAGAATTGTTGGGTTGACAGATTTTCGAGATACTTAAAAGAATTTTTTTCCCAAAGATCTTTGGGTTTTCTTCAGTGGTTTTTGCAATTGGTGGAAGATTTTTTTTATTTTATTGGGGTTGCTACATAGTTGATTTCAAAATATTTTGGAGCTGATTTTCTCCAAAATTTCAAAGGGTAAATCAAGGGCCATGGAAATCAAGCCATAATCCCATTGTATACTTGGATGCTACTCATTCTTCAGATGAGGATAAGGAGGACGATCAAGATGATGATTGATGATTTGATCATTGATTTGTTGTAGTTGTAGCTTGTAGTATTGTAGGTTGTAGTATAATACTATGATCTATGATGTTATTTTGGACTATAACGGCCTTTTAGAGCCTGCTTCTTGATGTTTGTAACATTTTAAGTTCAACCACGTTTTGCACTAAGTGCTATTTTGGTTGTATGCACTGTTACTTGCTATATAAATGAGAAATTTTGCATATTTGTGTATAAATGGTTTGGATTCATATGGATGGACATGAATATATTTATTTTTTCTTTAAAATATGAATATTTTATGTGTTTTTGGTAAACCGGTTTTTTCCTATTCCAGTCTGGTTCCGATTGGTTCCTGGTACACAAGGTTTTCCGATTCGATGACCGGTTCAGTTCCGATAACATTGATCTCTGCCACTTAAGCCGACCATATGCTCCCTCGCCCATCTATCATGATCGTATGTTTAAAGGTTGGCCTTCCAACACCGAAGGCGTGGCTTTTCATTGTGTAGTTGGTTGTTTTTGTTTACTTATCATGGACATGGATTAGTGGAGGGATTCGGCACAAAGAGTGGGCTTGGTGGCACTACATGGGAAACCTCAGTTTTGGTTGTGTGGTCCCACTTCCCAACACCATATACATCACTCCCCTTCACTCATTATAATCCCATTCACCATATTTCCCATCTGGGTCCACAAGGAGTTAGCCTCCCCCAGGCCCATAACGATGTTTCGAAGGTTGATACAGCTAAAAGAAAAGAAAAAACATAATTTGGCGACTCTCAACAGGAAATGTACCATAAAATGCAAAATATGGTCGAGACATAAAAATTTAGCATGTGGCCACAAGACGAACATGAGCTCTACCCCTATCATCATGGCTATCACTCTAGTTCCTAGGGCCCCTCATATTGGCCCCTTACATCATTAAGGAACCCATGATTGTCCCAACCCATGGTGGGTGATGAACTCTCCCACCTTAAGGAGGTATTGACTGCTATATCTTACATATCATGCTCTCATCCCCTAGAGCCCCGAGAAGTTACAAAAGAAAAATATATAAAAGGAAAAAGGCATATGAAGAAGGGTGCAAAAACAATGGTCAAGGTAATTCATGTAATTGTTCCCTCCTGCATTCATATAACCAAGTGTGAACTTCCCTTATTTTCGCTACCCTTGTACTATGGCATGTGGTTGGATCCTTCCCCTAATGCCCCACTCCATTCCATCATTATTTCATATACCACCCACCATTTGATGGATGTACCATGGACATGTCACTCCCTTAAAGGTTGAAAGCCAGAAACCACCTAATAGGATATTTGGTTAAACTTCTTCTTGAACTTGGAGACATTTGTACGTTCTGAAGCCCATTATGGAAGGGCATGCCACTATTGAAGTGTACACTTGGTTCCATTGCTTGTAAGCTCATTTACTCAATTGCACTAATGTTTGGTTGTCTTGGAAGGTGAGGGGATGCATTGGATCTTATACAGGATTGCAAGTGGGTCTTCGTCTGGGATTTGGTGTAATGAACAAAGTTCGTATACGCAGCGGAATAATCTTCAAAATACTTCAAAGATGTAAACATCCATAGTACGATAAGTAGTAATTATATATAATAATTGTTGCATGTACAAAAGATGTGTGAAATGAATACAATGAGGGCCTGCATATATATGCAGGTGTCGTTTCATGAATGGCCATGTCTCTAAGACATGCCTCTTCATTGTTAAACTATTAGTTAATTAATTATTAATTATTATTATTATATTTACATTTACATTTATTATTTTTATATGAATTATATTCATAACATTGCCCCTCTCACCAAAACGATTTGTACTCAAAGCGAACTGATGAAAGAGTTGAATCTCTTTTCTCGTTTCGAATATCTTCTCGTCTTAGAACTTCCATCTTTGTTTATATAGGAAGATATGATGCTTTGAGTGATAAACAAAATTGTCGGACTAAGAAGGGATTTGACCATCCAAGATCAATCTTCTATGGAATCTTCCGATCACTTGAAATTTGTAATGAATCGTTATGAAAGGATTGCATTCTGCACACTTCAGTATTCCTTGGAACACAAATCTATTGTTTATGTTCTGAATGATTCAAATATGTAGGCTGACTTAGTTGTCTGCGCTTGTGATTCGGATGTCGATAAGGAGTTCTTACAGTTTGATTTTGCCCTGATTTGTTCATGGTGATTTCTTGTTTTATTGGGGGCATCTGATTTCTTTCAAGTTCAGAAATTGCTTGATTAATTGCAAGATCTTCACTTGAACTTTTTGTTGTTTGGACTACAACTTCTGAGTACATCTTCACCTTAACTGATTTATCCTCTTCTTGAGATGTGATATTGATTGGATTAGTATTTGTTCCTTTATCTTCGACTAGGACTGTTATGGGTGGAGACTTCAATACTTCTTCTTGAGTAAGTTGTTCTAACTTGTCATTTAGTGACTTCTTCTCACTTTTATGCTTCTTTATTTGGGTAAGAAGGTTTTGGTTATGATTTCTTAGAAGTAAAATCTCTTCGCCTTCTGGATTGTTGGCTTTATGTTTAGTATCCTCCTCACCTTTTAAACTTTCGATTCGTTCTAATAATGTTTGATTAAGGTTTTTTACACGTAAATTTTCCTCTTCTTGTTATGATAAGCACTTCTTGAGTTCCTTCTTTGTGGCCTTAGCTTTCTTGACTTGTTTGAGTAGTTTTTCATTGTGATCAAAGAGGAGTGAAATTTTTGTCTTTACTGGAGATGACTTCTTCAAGCTCTTTCTGCTTCTTCGGTATAATTTTCTTATTATATTGAAACATCAATTCTGAAATATCCTTAAAGTCTTCTAATGAAGGTGTTATTGATTATGTCTTGCTTGTTAGGTCTCGAAATGTGACCATCTTCCCCTTATATGAATGTACCCAATCTTTAAACCAAGGTTGACCGAGAATTATGTCAATCTTTCTATTAAACATAGTTACAACACGGAATTGAGATATGTACTCATAATGATCTACTGTCACCTGTAAATCGCAAATTTCATACTCCTTTTGGCCACAAATATCTTTTCTTTCACCAATGCTTGGCTCTTGAATTAATAGTTGATTTGCTAAATTAATATTGATGTAATTTTCCTCATTGCTTGTGCTGATAGCGATATTAATTTATTTTCCTTTGATATTTCCTTTTATTGTAATTAATCTATAATCCATAACTGAAAGACCTTTATAGGAAAAAAAAAATTCCTTTACTTCTGAGTTAGACTCCATTCTATTTAAATTTTCGGGATGAACATAGGGTTATAAAAGCAATCCCCTTTCTCTTCTTTTTTTTTAAACTATCCTATTTTCTTTTCTTATTTTCACCTATCACTTTTACTTTTTTTTAATCCTTATAGTCATACTTTTTCAAAAAAAAAAATTGGACCAATTTTATTTTAAAAAATACCTTTAATTGATATTATTTATATATATATATTATATATACAATTATTAGCATTTCCTAAAAATGTGATGAAATGCAAGTAAAAATGGGTGGTGACTATTGAAACTGAACGAACGCGTTTAATGTTGAAAGGAGTGGTAATTGGATAATGTTGGTGCAAGCTTGAATTTGACTGCAATAGATTACGAGTTTCCCTAACACTATTCTTATGGCCCAAATAGAATGAACAGGGCATGGAATATGCAGTCGATGATGGGCAGAAGTTGTCAGAGGTTGTGGCGATAACGACTGTTGCACAAGCAACGATATAGTGAGCAACTGGTGAAGTCGGTTGGGAAGTGATGTAGAGCATTAATTTTAGCAAACGAAGCGAGCAGCGGTGGCGGTGGGAGTTGATCGGAAGCAAAGACGGCTGCAAAATCTGTGGCAGCGGATTTCATAGGGTCGCAGGAGTTGCGTCGCATCAGAGGTAGAGGTGCCGCAATTGTGTCCGCAATTGTGCGGCCCATCGGTGGTGGGTTGACGATGAAATAGCTTGCAACAGTGTGGCAACATGGGCAATGGTTGCAGACTCGCAATGTTACAGAATTGGGTGGCGGTGTTGTTGGGTGGACATCATCAACAGTGACGGGGAGTTGTGTAGCCCGATATTTATGTCGTATTTAGCAGTGTGCGTCCAGTAGTTATGTCCAGTGTGTCGTTGTGCATGTTTTTTGTTTTTTTCTTAAAACATATATATATATATATATATAGATATATGTTTCTTTTAATATATTTTTTTAATATATTTTTTTTGGTTTATTTTTATTTTTATTTTTGATTTTTTTCTTTCCTTTTTTATTTTTCTTTTCACTTTATTTTTTACTCTTTTTTATAATCTTATAATTTTTTACTTTTATATCAATTTTTTTAGTCTCTTTTTTTTTAATAATTTTATGGCCAAAGGCCTGACAACGAAATGGAAAACCTACAATTACTTGTGTGGCTAAAAGCCTCATTTTCTCAACAATGAAATTGGTGAATACTTGATGGCCAAGTTCCTAATGGAAAAATGGAGAATCTCCAAAATGTGTAGCCAAACGCTTCGATTATGACATCAACAAAATTGACGAAAATTGATGGCCAAAGCCAATGATCGTAGAAGCTAGCTCTGATACCAATGTAATGAACAAATTTCGTATACGCAGCGGAATTATTTTCAAAATACTTCAAAGATGTAAACATCCATAGTATGATAAGTAGTAATTGTATATAAGAATTGTTGAATGTACAAAAGATGTGTGAAATGATTACAATGAGGGCTCGCTGATATACCTAAGCAGGTGCCCTATCATGAATGGTCATGTCTCTAAGACATGCCTCTTCATTACTAACTAACTAACTATTAGTCATTTAATTATTATTTATTATTATTGTATTTATATTTACATTTATTATTTTTATATGAATTATATTCACAACATTTGGTCCCCCTATACGGGGTCCAAGCCATCCTAAGGCTCATATTAGCATTTGTAGGGTGAGCATTGAGAGGCACCAGTCTCCACCATAGTTTAGAGCAGATTACCACTTCATGGGATCCTTGAGTTCCACTTATTCCTTGTCTGTGTTCCACATGTTACCACTCAAACCTACAAGGGACCTAAAGGGGTTCCTAAGAGGGCCACTGTTAGGCTAAGAGAAACGGTGGAGGCTTAGCCCATTGTCACCACGGCTAAGACTCCCTTCTCTTTACGGACTTTCATTGATGGGAGGAGTCTCGATGTTTTTGGGAAGCCACTTATAAAGTATAAATCGATGAATAGGTGTGAAGTGATCCCAGAAGCCCTTTGCTAAGGAAGATATCAAGAGTAGAGCTTGCTTGCTCTTAAAGCAAGGGTCTTGATCTTCTAGGGAGAAGGGAGAAGGATTAAAGGGTAAGAATGAAATCCTTGACTAGTAGAGGTACTCCTTGATCTCTAAAAATCCTATGAGAACATGGTCTCCCAAATAGCCCTTGATGATTAATCTTTGATAAGAAACGGGACCACACGAGACCAAGTGGACCCAGCCCAAGTTTGGGGATAGAATATAGCAGCCAATGTTGTTCCTATCCTAGACAAGGTGAGGGGAAGGATCAAACAAAAAAAATTTCTTCAAAAGGTCAAACTAATCCTACTAGGTTCTAGCCTTGGGGATACCTAGGAAAAACTTGGACCTAGAGATAGGGCTTGACGTTCCCAAAGATTCCACCGTGGGAATTGCCTCAAATTTGGAGGAGAGTGAGAAGGACCCACCAGCGCAGTAGCCTCTAGGAGATTGGAGTTTTCCTGTGGGTGAATACCAGAGAAATTGATTTCCTAGGTAACCTAATAGGGCTAGACCTAGGAAAAAGGAGAAAGAGGTAAGAAAGAAAGGGAAAATGATCACCCTTTAGAGGGACCAGTGCCTATTTCCCTTGGGGATATGGACTCGAGGATGATAATGATTGAGAATTCGGTTTTTTGATTAAGGAGGCTTGGAAAGTCAACTTCGTTCAATGTCAAGGGAAAGAGAAGAAAAGTGACCTTCAAACATTTATACTTCAAACAAATGGTGCAAATTTATCGAGATTAAACAATCTCTAGGACATTTCATTCGTCTAACAATGGCCCATACATTAAACGAGCTAAACAAATAATTCCACATTCCAATCATGCAGCAATTAGCCCTAATTATGGCAAAGTTCAACAGTATGCAACAATAAGAATATATCATCAAAATTCACTTACGGTGTTAGAGAGTATATCCAACCAGTATCACATTTGTAAAACGAAGCTCCAAGATAAAAATGGCCCAAATCCATACATCAAAATTCATCCATTATCCAAAATAATCCTCCAAGAAGAAATGTGAAGTTCTCTAAAAATAGAGAGAACCCAAGTGAAGTGATGATACAAATGAATGTAGCTGACTCTTATTTATACACCTTTTAGGAGTTTCGAATTAGCCTATCGGCCTACATTAGCCCCTAATAATAAAATAATGTGTAAATGAAACCACCTTTGGTGACAAGCCCACCAAACTAGCTCATAAATGGAATAATAAGCCTCTCAGGAGGTCAACTAATAATATGTGCATGTCTTGGGGCCCTCCAAAGACCTAATTATATCCAAAAGTGAAATAATGATGAATAAACTCCTCAAAATATGATTGACAAGGGGTTGGCCCCTTGTTCTCCAAGTGGGGGTACACCAATGACTCCAAGGGTCTCCATATGAGTCGAAGATGCATGTAGATCCTCTGCAAGGGCTTGAATGATGGAATGAACACTGCCATGACTTCGTACAATTCCTGGTACACCTGCCAAGAGTGTGGTGGTCTTGTGGGTCCTGCTCGGCATAGTGTACCAAGCATATGATCATCATCCCAAAAGTGGATCTTTGATAGTCTCTGAATATCGGTGGGGATCCGTGGAGTGTTGTCTGCTGCTGTGGAGGCTCATTTCTCTCTCTACACACACCCCATATGTGCCAATGTAGCCTTCTAGGGGTTAGGTCCCCATACAAGGAGGCCAAACCCAAATGGAAACCACTTGCAATCTTGTATAAGATCCAATGCGTCCCCTAGCCTTCCATTACAACAAATCATTAGAGTAATCATGTAAAAGAACTTACAAACCATAGATAACAAAGTGTGCACTTCACAATGGCATGCCCTTCCATAGTGGGCTTTGGCATGTGCTAATGTCTCCATGCTCCAAAGGGGGTTAGCCAAGTACCTTATTAGGTGGTTTCAGCCCTTAAATACAAACATGTAGATAACCCAACATTGGATTTTCCCCACATGATTCGACACAACTTTAAAATTTTGTTCGACATACATCCCTCCAATGGGGGTGGAAAGTGATAAATAAGTGAAATGGAGTAGGGAATGAGAGGGGCAATCCCGGGCCACATATTGGGGTATAGGGGTAGCTAGATAAGGGAAAGACCACACCTAGCTATATAATGTGCAGGAGGGAGAAATTGTGGTACATGAGGTGCCTCGACCTTGATTTTTCCACCCTTCTTTATATGCCTTTTACCTTTTATAAATTTTCTTGAACTAACTGCTCAGGGCTTCAAGGATAAGAACATGATGTGTAAGATATACCAGTGATTTACCCCTTTAGGTAAGGTGGTTTATTTCCCTCCAGGGGTCGAGAAAATGATGGGTTCCTCAATGATAAAGGAGGCTCATCTAGGACCTATGGAACCAGGGTGATGACCATGGCTATGGGGTAGAGCTCATGTATTCACTTTTTCCCACATGCTAATTATTTTTTCCCTACCATCTTTTGCATTTTGTGCTATAATTTCTTGTTAAATGTGGCCAATTATGCTTTTTCCTTTTCTTTTAGCTGCTTCAACCTTCGGGGCATCATTCCAGACCTAGCCCAAGGTGGGGAACATGGGATAGGGAGGCTGACCCTATGTGGAGCCAGGGAGGCAATGTGGACCTAGGTAAGAGAAATGATGAATTGGGGTATAGTGAGTGTAAAGGGAATAATATGTGGATAAAGGAGTGGGACCACGCACCCAAAGTCGGGGTTTCCCAAGAAGTACCACCTTAGAACCAAATGGCAAATAAATGAGATCCCACGGGACTAAGATGTAAGGGTAACACCCAAAAGAGATCAAGGGGACATGAGCACAAACGAAGCCCACTCTTTCTGCTAAATCCCCCCATCAATCCATGCCCAGAGGTCTCCGAGATAAGTAAACCCAATACTTAATTACCAAATGACAAGACATACCTTTAGATTCGAGAGGCCCACCTTCAAACATACGATCAATACAGATGGGTGAGGGACCACATGGCCGGCTTAGGTGGAAGAGAAATGGCACAACGAGCTAGAATAAGGCTGCAAGGGCCTATTGGCTGCCTACTGAGGTCCATCATGGAGAAAAATGTCTCCTAGGGATATCACTAACGAAGTGGTGGGTAACATCTCGCTCCAACTAGGACGTGATCTCTCTCGAAGTGGGCAAGGCTACTTGAACGGGAGGTCACGAGAACTCCAACAAACTCTTGGTCACCGTAGACCTGTTATCTTCACATGTCAAAAGATCAAAGTCATAGGGAAACACGTTTTTCACAGTGTCTTATGATCCCTCATGCTTAATGTCAGGCCATAAAATCAACAAGTAATAAAAATATGCAATTATTAATCTAAATGCAGCTAATCTATCATGAGCTATGTTGTAGGAAATGTGGGTCCCACCCCTATTTCACCCAAAAAACGAAATGGAAATGCATTTCCTAACTGTACGGCCGTGTTTCCTTCCACTTAAATCAACTTAACTTGTGTTTGTTTTCAGGGTTTGCGTGCGTTTTAATATTTTTTTAATTGTTTACTTTGCCTTTTGGATGCTTCTAGATGGCTTTCTAAACTTATAAAAAGACAAGCCTCATTCTTTCATCACACGAAAGTCCTAAATTCTAATATATATATATCGCGTTTCCCTATTTCCAAAATTTGGGGAGGTCGCATTTTGTACTCTTTCCCGTTTCGGAAACTTGTTTCCGTTTCCCTATTTCAAAAACTCGTTTCCGTTTCCCCGTTTCGTTGAACTTAGATAATGAGAAATATCGTATTAAATTATTTCTAATGCGAAAATCAACATGCAATGCATCCTACCCTAACATGCATATAAAACTATTACTAAGTGTAATCATAAAGCCAGTGGAACCAACATATCATCAAATAAATATAAATATATCGGCCTATATGATTATTCATGTAGCAAATGTCAAATCTAAGGTGGACAGAATCACTTGGATGATAAGGCTTGTGGGAAGTATAGAAGTAGGATGCCCACACATGGATGATTATGCAAGAAGAGGTAATAAAAGGATGTAATCCAATCCATGAGGTCCTCTCTTCTAACCAAAATATGGAGAAGTCAATGATTTGGCTCATAAACTTTTGATGGATGGCTATCTCGAGCCTATTATTTCCATGATCGTCCTTATCATTTATGGCATATTTTATCACTTCCATAGGGTTATGATTAGTAGGAAAGGGAGACTGATAAGATGGAGAAACACATATATGTTGCCCATGATGATCACACTGGAAAGGGGAGATTATAGATTGATAATGATCCTGAGGGGGTGCCCAAGGAGATAAAGTATAATCAATGAGGGGCTCACTCTTGACACTATGCTTGGAAGGGGGAAAGGGCTCACCTCCACTTGAGATCATGCAACGGGAGGTGAGGGAATCACTTGATGAAGACTCAAGATGATGACCGAAAAGGAAGGATGAAGTATTGCATTCAATGGGTTTTTCTTCCCCAACATCATAATCTAAAGCCTCAAGTGATTTGAACATAGAATCATACTCGGGAGAGATGGGAGCCTTATCAATTTTCTTAGCATCAAAGATTGGGTCTCTCCCAAAAGGAAAATTGATCACCTCCAACCTCCCCTCTTTGTGCAAGGGAAAATAAAGATTCCCCTTCCCAAGAGTACCAATGGATATGTCATCATAAATAGCGCCCGAGAGAAAGGGAAAACTAATTTCATCCTCATCTTCCTTGCCAATGTCGTAAATAGGACCACAATCAAAACTGAGGACAAACAATTTCCCATTTATCCTTTTCTATGTGGAAGTAATCTTCAATGTCATCTTCCAAGGGGCTAATGGGATCACCTTCCTAAAGGTTCTCAAAAGGAGATTCATCGAGAGTAATATCCTTGAGAAAGGTAAGGTTAGTCTCAACTACACCTTCCATGGACTCATCCTTCCCAACACATGTGTTCCCAAAATCATCATTTTCACCATGTGGACACAAGGACTAATTTTTCCATTTACCACTCAAGTTCTCAAGCTCTTGATGATGCTCAATGAAGGGTTCCTCTTGAATGCTCAATGTGGGGCATACTTGAAAATGTCTAAGAAAGCCATCAACAAACTCGTCAATAGATGAGATTCTCCTAGGTTCATGATTTTGCAACCATGAGTTATGACCATAGAGGGAACTAAAGAATAACAACATAAGGACATCCTTGTGGACCACTTTCTCCTTTGAAGTATGTGCAATAAATCTTTCCACATGACCAATTGCGAAACTTGGGTCACCATCAAATACGGGTACCCCACATACCATCCTTCCTGTGACATGATTGGGGTGCCCTGGAAGAATTGTCCAAAGCAGGAAATTTATCAAGGAAGGAGAACCTATTTGAGATATACATGACAAATACATAGGAGTCGCCAGGGTGAATTTGAAGATGCCTAGAAAAATACTTGCTTCACCCTATAAGCATTGACCTTAAAGTTCAATGAAGAACTAGGGCTTCATTCTTCCAATGGAGTCGCCAATAATAATATGTCAACAATATGCACCAATAAGAATATAACATCAAAATTCACTTAAAATGTTAGAGAGTATATCCAACCAGCATCACATTTGCAAAACGAAGCCCCCAAATAAAAATGGCCTAAATCCATACATCAAAATTCATGCATTATCCAAAATAATCCTCTAATAAGAAATGTGAAGTTCTCTAAAGATAGAGAGATCCCACGTGAAGTGATGATACAAATGAATGTAGGTAACTCCTACTTATACACCTTTTAAGAGTTCGAATTAGCCTATCGGCCTACATTAGCCCCTAATAATAAAATAATGTGCAAATGAAGGCACCTTTGGTGACAAGCTGTAAATTTTTGTAGATGTTCTATGCTTGATGCAACTTTACTTTTTATCCCAATATCAATCAGCAATCACATAAACAAGAAAGTAAAATGTTGATAGAACATACCAATAGATCGACAGAAGACAAGACAAAATATATAAGTGTGTTGGTGCATTATGGCGGTCAGCAGGATGCTTCAACTAGCAAAGTCTCAATACAGTCAGCCAAGTAGAAGTGTCACACAACCATCTAGGACAGCCAGATCAGTCAACCCCAAAAGTCAACAAAAGTCAACGTTGTCAGTCAATGGTTAGCGCAAACAACAACAGCAACAAGGTCAACGTATCCAAGTCAAAGTCAACATCCAGCCTCGAGAATTGTGCCAAAAAATGCGGATTGAGGAAATCGAAAGATTGGGAAAGTTTCAGGTCAATTTGACCATGCATTGACCATAGTCAACACTGCAGTAGAAACCCTAGGCCGAAAACAGAATTTTCTCCTTGCTACAACTTCCCGCGTGTGAAGCAAAGAGCCTCCAAGGTGATTGAACCAATCAGATGAGGAGAGAGAAATGTGTGAGGATGATGATGAGTGAAAATGTCCTCCAACATTGACCAATTTATCATCAATGAGGGTGTGTGACACAACTGCTGCGGTTCCAAACCTTCAGGCCGACCTACACATATTTTGAATAAATTTAAAATAAATGTTTTGCTCATCGGATCAAGATGATCTTTAGATAAATCTTGCACCTCTCCAAAAGAGGAGTCCAATACAAATATTGGCATCTTCATCTAAGCATCACAACATGGAGTTTGGACCCAGTTGTCCAAAATTAACACCCCCTCTCGACTAGGGAGAACTCCATCCACTTATGCAATCCAAACATCGTGCGTCATCCCGTCGTAACTTGCTTTGCTGGCTTCTTTATTTCAGAACAAAGTTGGGTCAATCACAAAGACATCATCCTCGGCTAACAGATTCATCCCAGAGGTCCGACACCTCTATAGGAGTCAAAAAAGTCACATACCAACCCGAAGTTGGTTTATCTGACCCGAAGTCAGTAGGAGGTTCGAAACCTCACTATACTTGATCCCAAATCAAGTGGTTGGACCATGCGATCCTAGATAGAGAGTACGACAATCTCTGATGCGTCCATCAGTCTTTGCTACTAGTCTCTAGCTTTTCCCACCTCACTGGCTAAATGAGAGGTACTTCCCATGAGTCTGGGACTCAAATGGGTAGGATGCATATGGGGCATAGATCATGAGAGGTGAACCAACTCAATCATCATAACTAATAAGGTTCGGCAACCCTAGCCCTATGGTTGCTTATAGCTCCGAGAAGCTATCCCCAAAGCCCCCCAGAGCTCCAAGAGCTCATCGTCCAATAGGACCCTCAGGATAGGGTCATTCCACGATACCAAGATTCTCACGAAAGGTTAGGAACTTGACCTTCCCCAAGGACTTTGTGAGAATATTCGCGACCTGCTTATCAGTTCCTACATGATCGAGCCTTACAGCGCCTCACTATACCATATCCCGGATAAAGTGGTACCTGATATCAATATGCTTGGATCAATCGTGGAACATGGGATTCTCGGACAACTGAATCCCACTCTGGTTATCACAGAGTATCACGGTGGTATCTAGCACATGCCTGAACAGCTCTCTGAAGAGCTTTCGCAACCAAACTGCTTCACAACAGGCCATACTCGCTACAATGTATTTGGCCTCCGCAGTGCTCAAAGCCACCAACTTCTGCTTCCTGCTCATCCATGATATCGAAGCAGATCCAACAGTGAAGCAGCATCCCGATGTGCTCTTACGATCCACCACACTCCCAGCCCAATCGGTATCAGTATATCCATGGAGTGTCATGCTCCAGGCAGTGTATCTCAACCCATGGTTTATCGTGCCCCGAAGATATCTCAACAGATTCTTGGTACCGACCCAGTGAATGTGATGAGGTTCAACCATATGTTGACTCAAAGTGTTCACTAAGAACATCAGGGCCCCTACGAGTTGACGATACTCAGTAGGATTTGTTAGCACAGGCCCAGCAGTGTTGCCACTCAACTACTTAAAGTTGAGCTCCATTGGTGTCGACATGGACTTACAGTCCACCATACCAAATATTTCCAAAAGCTTAACAATATATTTTCCTTGAGAAAGGAAAACATCGCCAAGTCTTTGCCAGACCTGCAAGCCTAGGAAGTAGTGCATCAGTCCTAGGTCCTGTTGAGATTTTGTGTATTTGGGGTAGCATCAGTTGTGCTCTAGCTCCCATATTTTGTGGAGGGACTAGAGTACACTTGATCGACAAGACCCAGAAATTGATTTGGGAAATTTCATATGGTTTAGGAGATATTAAATTAATTATTTTAATGTATTTACTAAGTTAAAACTTAGGGAACTTAAATAATTAAAGTGAATTTAATTAAACATGTGATGAAATTGTCTTAAGTCACACAGATCAAGCTTTCTTTAAATCTTAGCCATTGATTCAATATTTGATCATGGTCGTTGGTTTCCCAATTGGAAAAGTATAAAGGAAAGGCTTGGGGTCATTTGTAAAGACACACAAAGGTAGAGCACTAAAGTTAAGCAAAGATTCTAGGGCAAGGTTTACTAAGAATTCTCAGGAGTGTTTCAGCTACAGAGAGGGGAATTTAGGCCAAGGGGATGATTTGATCCCGGGGTCTAGAGTACACAACAGGCAGAGATCAGCTCAGAGGACAGCGTAGAGGAGAAGGGAAGCTGCAGCAGCAAAAACAGTGTAGTCCCTCCAAGGACATTGTGATTTTCAGCAGGAAACCCTTAGAGTGTTATGCAGAGACCCTAAGGGGCAGCGTAAGGCCTACGTCACCCAGTTTGGGGTAACGCAGACATTTGCGGAGTAGCGTTGAGGGTCAGAGGGGCTTCAAAGTCTGCTGCAGAGGCTTTCCGGGGCAGCATTGGGGTTTCTAGGCTGAGTTCTGTAAATCCCTTTTGAGGGTGTGCATCAGTCATTATTTTGGCCCTAGATCAGCCAGTGAGTTGTAGATCTAGTAGATTCTCTGTCGAGTTTTCTAGATATAGAACCCAAGCTTGTTGTATTTAGAAAATTCTTAATAATAAAACCCTCAAGTAGCCAGAGACCAGTCTTCTCGCATTTGGTTTTTCCAGGGACTATTTGTCCAGAAATAACTGTCACTTTGTCTATATGTGCATGAACTTGTTCTAGATCTGGATTGGTGGAGATCTGTTATGTGTTTTGCTTCGATTTTAACTTGAATTTCTTCAGTTGATTACTTGTCTAAGTAGGAGGAGCATGACTAGATTAACAGTAAATAATTTCGGCATAAAGTGTAAAGATTCAGAAATTTCCACATGGTATCAAAGCAATTGCAGATCTAGGAGGGTCACCAGCAAGAAACTGAAGGTTCTAGCTACAGGAAGCAGCTGGAAAAGCAGCAGAAATGCAGATCTGAAGGGACAGTGCAGTTTTCAGAGGCAGATTCACGCAGAGGGAAGGGTGAGCAGAGGGAGCAGAGGGTGCCCAGTTCATAAAGGACCCTAGATCTAGATCTCTAGTATAGAGAGGAGGAGCTCCGACAAAATTGCTAAGCAAATGGCCGAAGATGACAAGACCATGAGCGCTCATGAACCACGAAAGTGGGGTGACATGGATATGTAGAGGAGCTACATCCTTGAGCAGCTCATCTCTTAGATCACATGCGAGCTACGGCAGCCTTAAGACAATAGCAAGACAAGTGGAGCAGTGGGTGCATAAATCACATATGAAGCAATTGCAGAGGCAAATCTGAAGACTGGAAGGAGCAGCGCAGAGCAAGGCAGCAACAGCATAGAAGCAGCAGCAGCGCAGAGGCTGATGTGACTTCAGCCGCGCAGAGTAAAGCTACTTACACAGTGTGGAGCTGCAACAGCGCAGAAGGCCTCAGAGGGACAACGCAGTGAAACAGCAGCGTGATAGATTTCAGCACAAGGGGCTGATGTGACTTCATTAGTGCAAAGGTACGTAGGCAGAGTTGTAGCTGTGTATCATCCTTCAAATGCCAGCACAGATCTGTAGCCTATGGAGATTTAGTGATGAGGATGCAGCCCATCAGACTTGTTTGTCAAAGATTGGGCAGGAGATTCAGTTGTTTCTCTCAACAACTGAAGTTGCAGTGCAGTAGATCATCAGTGATAGTGTTATGAGCAGCACAGATGCAGCATATTGAGAGGGAGTTGCAGTACAGAGGTTGCAGTGGCAGTGGCAGAGTCATGGGCATCAATACAGAATGGCAGCAGCAGTGCAGAGTTGAGTGGCAACAAGCCAAGCATCAGCAGCACAGAACCAGTGCCCAAAATCATGTAATGCATAGTGTGATGTATTGCTAGAGCACACCCTTGATGCTAAGAGGGAGTGTTGATATTTTGTGTATTTGGGGTAGCATCAGTTGTGCTCTAACTCCCATATTTTTTGGAGGGACTAGAGTACACTTGATCTACAAGACCCAAAAATTGATTTGGGAAATTTCATCTAGTTTAGGAGATATTAAATTAATTAATTATTTTAATGTATTTCCAAAGTTAAGACTTAGGGAACTAAATAATTAAAGTGAATTTAATTAAACATGTGATGAAATTGTATTAAGTCACATGGATCAAGCTTTCTTTTAATCTTAGCCATTGATTCAAGATCTGATCATGGTAGTTGGTTTCCCAACAAGAAAAGTATAAAGGAAAGGCTTGGGGTCATTTGTAAAGACACACAGAGGCAGAGCACTAAAGCTAAGCTGAGATTCTAGGGCAGGGTTTGCTAAGAATTTGCAGTAGTGTTTCAGCTGCAGGGAGGGGAATTTAGGCCAAGGGGATGACCTGATCCCGGGGTCTAGGATACACAAGAGGCAGAGATCAGCTTAGAGGACAGCATAGAGGAGAAGGGAAGCTGCAGCAGCAAGGATAGCGCAGTCCCTCCAAGAACATCGTGATTTTCAGCAGGAAACCCTCAGAGGGTTACGTAGAGACCCTAAGGGGCAGCGTAAGGTCTGTGTCACCCAGTCTGGGGTAACGCAGACCTTTCCAAAGCAACACTAAGGGTCAGAGGGGCTACAAAGGCTGACGCAAAGGCTTTCCAAGTCAGCGCTGGGGTTTCTAGGCCCTAATCTTGGCTGAGTTATGTAAATCCCATTTGAGGGTGTGGATCAGTCATTATTTTGGCCCTATATCAGCTAGTGAGTTGTAGATCTAGTAGATTCTCTATCGAGTTTTTCAGATCTGGAACCCAGGCTTGTTGTATTCAGAAAATTCTTAATAATAAAACCCTCCAGCAGCCAGAGACCGGTTTTCCCACATTGGGTTTTTCCGGGGACTATTTGTCCAGAAATAACTGTGTCACTTTGTCTACTTGTGCATGAACTTGCTATAGATCTGAATTGGTGGAGATCTGTTAAGTGTTTTACATTGATTTTAACTTGAATTTATTCAGTTAATAACTTGTCTAAGTAGGACGAGCATAACCAGATTAACAGTAAATAATTTCTGCATTGAGTGTAAAGATTCAGAAATTTCCACATGTCCTTCATCTTGAACTCAACAGCAAGCTCCCTCTTATACTGATGAATGAGAGGGTCAACACCTGTCAGGAAGAGGTCATCCACATACAGCACCAGAATGAGAGGCTTTTCTCTATCAACCTTGAAGTAAAGGTTTGGATCAACATTACTACGAGTGAACCCCAGCTTCATCAGGTAGTTATCTATCCTCTCATACCAAGCTTCGGGTGCTTACTTTAGCCCATGGAGGGCTTTCTTCAACCTGCAAATATGGGTGTCCCGATCCTGGACTTCGAACCCCAGAGGTTGCTCCACATACACCTCTTCCTTTATCGCACCATGCAGAAATGCGGTCTTCACATCCATCTGATGAAGACTCCATCATTACATAGCGGCGAAGGCTATGATAGATCGGATGGTGGTATATCGAGCCACAGGTGAAAATATATCATCATAGTCTATGCCTTCCTTTTGAGAGAAGCCCAAGCAACGAATCTTGCCTTGAACTTTTCAACACTTCCATCAGATCCAAGCTTGATCTTGTAGGGCCATTTCGAGGTGACAACTACTTTGTCCTCTGGTCTTGGAACCACATCCCAGACATCATTCTTCATTATGGACTCATACTCTTCATGCATAGCATCCTTCCAGACTTGATGCTTTATGGCTTCCTAAAAAGGTCCAGGCTCAGATTATACGATAGTACTCATGGCTGCTAGATACCCTTGGTATCTATTCGGTTTCTTGCTTTCACAGAATGTCCCCCTTGGGGCCATATGTCCCTCGGCATCCTCGAGAGTGTCCCTAAGCCATGATGGTCTCTTCCTCATCGAGAGAGGTGGATCAATCGGGTCCATCAGTCCTCTACCATCGGGCATCGTCTCATCCTTCGGTTCTTCTTGATTTCTAGGCCTTGTTTCATGATCTTCCTCAGATCTCGGAAGATTGACTACTTTCCGCAGGGAAGCATCTTCGTCAAAGGTAACATCGTGGCATATCTCCACTTCCCATTGACCAGGCACATAGACTCTATAGGCCTTCGAAGTTTCGCTATAGCCCACAAACATTCCCTTCTTTCTAGAAGAATCCAACTTGCTCCTCTTCTCCTTTGGTACATGAAAATAAACAGGACATCCAAAAACTCTAAAATGTGAGACGTCAGGTTTTTTACCAGAGAAAACCTCTTCGGGAGTTTTGGAGTCCAGAGCAGAATGCGGACATCGGTTTTGTATGTACACGGTAATGTTCGCAGCTTTTCCCCACAGAAACTTCGGTAGACCTTGGTCACATAGCATGGCACAGGCAGCTTCCACAGTGGACCTATTCTTACGTTCAGCAACGCCATTCTGCTCAGGAGTATAGACAGTTGTGGTCTTCCTCTTGATGCCAGCTTCTTTGCAAAAGTTCTTGAACTCGTTCGTCTCATATCCAGTGCCATTATCGGTCTTCAATATCTTGATCTCCTTCCCTGTCAGATTTTCTACGAAGGCTTTGAAGGTACAGAACCACATGAAAGCCTCATCCTTCTTTTTCAAGAAGTATATCTAGGTTTTGCGAGAAAATTCATCTATGAACATCATATAATAAGAACATCCTCCCAAGGATGTCACGGGCAGCATACCAGACAGATCAGAATGTATCAGTTGCAAGACATCAGATGTCTTTGTGACACTTGAGGGGAAAGGTCCCCTTGTATGCTTTCCTTCGGAACAACCCTGACATACACCTTCATGATTATTTGTGAACTCGGGCATCCTTGTCACCACCTTCCTTGCTTCGGGAAGGGCCTTGTAGTGAAGGTGTCCAAACCTCTGGTGCCATAGTTAAGTCTGTCGGATAGTATCACACGTCATTGCTCCTTGTGGACTTCCTCCAACCTGGTAGAGTGTATCAACTCTAAACCCAATCGTGATAGCTTCCTTAAAACTCTTCTTCCAGATACGCACCTTCCCATCAATGAATGCCACATTGAAACCTTTGTCCTCCATGGCCGAAATAGACACAAAGTTCTTCTTCAAATCAGGTACATAGAGTACATATTGCAAGCGGAGGACTTGACCTTGAGACAAGTGGAGGGTCACAGTCCCTGTCCCTTTCACGGGATATGTGGCATTATCTCCAAGGATAATTTCTAGATTAGTATCCTTCTCAACCATATCAGAAAGTGCTTCCTTGAACCTAGTGATGTGCCTTGAGGCACCACTATCTATCAACCAGACATCCATAGTGTCGGGTGTAGATGCAGCAGAGAGGGCAGATACAAGAATGAATTCATGTCTTTTATCAACAACATTTGATTTCTCATACTCGAAATTTCTCGACCTTTTGAAAGGTTGCCCATTTCCATTGGAGGGAGCCTTCCTCTTCCCTTTGAACCTGTTGTTCCTTTGATTGCCATTCCTTCAGTTGTTGTTGTTGTCATCATCATCACGAGAATCCTTCTTGAAAGGGCATTCTCTAGCATAGTGACTTGGCTTGTGACAAGTGTAACACTTGCCTTTCTTTCCTTCAGCGCCTGCTCTTCCTTTGTTCCTTGGACCACCAAAGTTCTTCTTAGTATGAGCAGTGAAGGAAACATTTCCTTCATTTTCATATTCCTTCATCCTTGTCTCTTCTTGTACACATCTCGATAGTTCTTCGTCAAAATCAGGGATCACATTGTTATCGAGAATGGTAGTGTTGAATACATGCCATTTGGATGAGAGACCTCCAAGTGCGGTGAGAACCATCTCTCGATCAGCTATTGTCTCCCCAATAGCCAGAAAATTATTCTTGATTTCGGTCAGCTTCGGAAAATATGATTAAACAGACTCATCCGTGCCTTTCTTTAGATTCTTCAATTGGTTCTTGAAGAATAGGACTTGATTCACATTGTTGGCCTTGAACATGTTGACCAACTTATCATACATCTCCTTGGATGTGCCCAGCTCAGAGATGTAGGCAACCAAACCCTTATGAATTGAGTCCCTTATCATCAGTTTTGCTTTGATTTCCCCTTCTAGTACTTTGTTTTGGCAATAGCAGTTGCAGTGGATGGAGGCTCTTGGACTTTGCCCTGCACATAGTCCGTGACATATTGGTCTTCCAACATAAGATCCAATGTCATCTTCTAGGCATGGAAGCCATCCTTCCCAGTCAATTTGTCAACAACCTTAAAGCCACTGTAGTTAGAGGAACCCATGCTCTTCTTCGGTGATTGCTACAAACTAGGGCTTTGTCTTAACCTCAGCTCTGATTCTATGTAAATTTTTGTAGATGTTCTATGCTTGATGCAACTTTACTTTTTATCCCAATATCAGTCAGCAATCACATAAACAAGAAAGTAAAATGCTGATAGAACATACCACTAGATCGACAAAGACAACACAAAATATATAAGTGTGTTGGTGCGTTACGGCGGTCAACAGGATGCTTCAACTAGGAAAGTATCAATACAGTCAACCAACCAAAAGTGTCACACAACCCTCTAGGATAGCCAGATCAGTCAACCCCAAAAGTCAACAAAATTCAACACTGTCAGTCAATGGACAACACAAACAGTAGCAGCAGCAAGGTCAACGCAGCCTAGTCATAGTCAACGTCTAGCCTCGAGAATTGTGCCAAAAATGCGAATTGAGGAAATCGAAAGATTGGGAGAGTTTCAGGTCAATTTGACCATGCATTGACCAAAGTCAATGCTGGTCAATGTTGCGGTAGAAAGCCTAGGCCGAAAACAAAATTTTATCCTTGCTGCAATTTCCCACGTGTGAAGAGAAGAGCCTCCAAGGTGATTCAACCAATCAGATGAGGAGAGAGAAATCTGTGAGGATGATGATGAGTGAAAATGTCCTCCAACGTTGACCAATTTATATCCATCAATGAGGGTGTGTGACACAACTGCTGGGGTTCCAAACCTTTAGGCCGACCAGCACATATTTTTAATAAATTCAAAATAAATGTTCTGCTCATCAAATCAAGATGATCTTTAGATCAATCTTGCACCTCTCCGAAAGAGGAGTCCAATAAAAATATTGGCATCTTCATCTGAGCATCACAACATGGAGTTTGGACTTAGTTGTCCAAAATTAAAACAAGCCCACAAAACTAACTCACAAATGGAATAATAAGCCTCTTGGGAGGTCAACTAATAATATGTGCATGTCATGGGGCTTTCCAAACGCCTAATTATATCCACAAGTGCCATAATGATGAATAAAGTCCTCAAAATATGATGGACAAGGGGATGGCCCCTTGTTCTCCAAGTAGTAGACCTGTGGTGCTCCGAATGGGTGTGGGGGCACACCAATGACCCCAAGTGTCTCCATATGAGTCGAAGATGCATGTAGATCCTTGCAAGGGCTTGAAAGATGGAATGAACACTGCCATGACATCGTACAAGTCTTGGGACACCTGCCAAGAGTGTGGTGGTCCTATGGGGTCTGCTCGGCATAGTGTACCAAAAATATCATCATCATCCCAAAAGTGGACATCTAGTAGTCTTTGAACATCGGTGGGGATCCGTGGAGTGTTGCCTGCTGTTGTGGAGGCCCATGGCTCTCTACACACAAGAAACCTTCGCCCCTGTAGCTCGGTATACTTCAATCAGATCCGTCATCTCTCTTGCATCGCAGATGGGATGGGAAATTCACCAGATGGATGTCAAGACTGCGTTCTTGAATGGGGTGATAGAAGAGGAAGTGTACATAGAACAACCAGAGGGTTTTGAGATGCATGAGCAGAAAACTCGTGTGTACAGGCTTAAGAAATCTTTGTACAGACTGAAGCAAGCCCCTAGAGCTTGGTATGGGCGAATTGATAGCGCAGAAAATGGGATTTGTCAAGAGTGACACAAATCCCAACCTCTATATCTGAGAGTAGGGGATGAGCCTCTAATATTGGTGTTATATGTAGATTATCTATTTCTAACTAGATCATCTAAGCTCATAAAAGACTGCAAGGAAAATCTCGCTACAAAATTCGACATTAATGATCAAGGGAAAATACACTATTTTTTGGGGTTGGAAGTTTGACAGCAGAAGGGAGAAATCTTCCTTGGGCAATGAAGATATACTACAAAGATTTTGAAGAGATTTCAGATGGAGGACTGTAGCCCCATGGCTACGACACGTCTGAGGATGATGAGGCTGATCCTACCTTGTATAGGCAGCTCATAGGTTCATTGATGTACCTGGTCAACACTAGACCAGACATTTGTTATGTCGTGAATACCCTCAGTCGGTTCATGGTATAACCAAGGAGGGCTCACTGGGCAACAACCAAACATGTTCTCAGATACTTGAAGGGGACAATCGAGTTTGGATTGAGGTACACCAAGGGCAATGAAATCCAGTTGAGTGGGTTCACTGATGCAGTCTGGGCTGGAAGTCCAGTAGATCAAAAAAGTACCAGTGGGTATTGTTTCTGTGTCGGATCACGAATGACTTCCTAGTGCAATAGGAAACAGAAATCCGTGGCGCTGAGCTCAGCCGAGGTTGAATATATGGCAGCTAGCACAACTTCATGTGAGGCCATATGGCTTCGTAAGTTGCTCATGAACTTACTCAAGAAGAGGATGGAACCGACCAGAATTTTTTGTGATAATCAGAGTTGCATCAAGCTCTCTGAAAATCTTGTGTTCCATGATCAATCGAAGCACATTGACATCAGGTGCCACTTCATCAAAGACTATGTCCAACGGGGAGCTGTACAGTTGAAGTACATTCCTACAGGGGAACAGGTGGCAGATATCCTCACAAAAGCTCTGGGTAAGATTAAGTTTACTTACTTCAGAGAAAAGATGGGGATGGTCAAGAATCCATTCTAATAGCGGAATGGATGGGCTCGATATTCAAAGGGAGCTGCAGTACGGATGAGGCAGTGACAGAGATGGTGTCATGGGCAACAGCTCAACAGATGACGAGCAGCAACCGAGATATCAGCAGCGCATTAGATGCTTCAGGTCAGAGAATATGCAGTTGGTATTTTGCTTGAACACTTTCCTCGCTAAGAGAGAGTGTTGATTTTGTAGCGTTGGAAAGTGTTCCAAGTCTCATATCTTGTGAGGGGGCTTAGACATCAGTATTCGAAAGAACCCAGAAACCATTTGTGGAAATTCCACTCGGCTCATGTTTTATTAAAATAATTAATTATTTAATGTGGTCCGTGAGTCTAAACATAAGGAAATTAAATAATTAAAGGGTATTAATAAAACAGAGTCAGAATCTTCTAGAAAACAAAGATCAAGTCATTTTTTAATCTTAGCCATTGATTAGAGATCTAATCTGGGTCGTTGATTCATCAATGAGAAGATTATAAGAGAAGGCTTGAGGGTCAGTTGGAAAGCAAGTGTCAGTACCCGAAAGAAATCGATTCTGAAGGAATAGAATTCGATTTCAGAGGGAGAGTTGTAGAGGCAGAGTTGCAGAGGCAAAAGAAGGAAGGGGAAGTCAGCAGAGGCTAAGAAAGGCAAGAAGAGAAGGACGCAGGGGGTCACAGAGGTCAGCGCTGAGCAGCGGCACTGAGTCACACGCAAAGTGACGCAGTATAGCACATGGACTGCACAGAAGACCACGCAGACTAACGTAGAGGGAGATAGGGTGTCTTCCAAGTGTGAGAAATTCTCCCAGAGGATTCTGGGAATTTGTCTCAGGTGTATTCTAGAAGTCTGCTCGTCTATTTCTTGTAAATGATTTTCCTTGTTGAAGAATAATACAAACCCTCATCTGTTGCACTAATTTTCCCGCATTGGGTTTTCCTGGGGACAATTGTCCAAAAATAATTGTGTTCATGTGATTGTTTCTATTGCGATATATGTGTTGTATTTCATTTTCTTCTTATGGTTAAGTGAATGTTGCAGTTGTGTTTATGTTCATAATTTACTGGAAGAAAATTTGTCAATAACTTATCATAAATAACTAGGCGAAATAAACCTATCACTACAGTAATATTTCAGTTTGAAAATTTCACAAGTAACACCCAAAAGACAACAGGGGACAGGAGCACAAACTAAGCCCACTCTTTCTGCCAAATCCCCTCGTCAATCCATGCCCAGAAGTATCCATGATAAGTAAACCCAATACTCAATTACCAAATGACAAGACATACCTTTAGATTCTAGAGGCCCACCTTCAAACATAAGACCAATACAGATGGTTGGCTCAGGTGGCAGAGAAATGGCACAACGAGCTAGAATAAGGCTGCAAGGGGTTGCTGGCTGCCGGCTAAGGTCCATCATGTTGAAAAATTTCTCCTAGGGATATCACCGACAAAGTGGTGGGTAACACCACCTTCTGAACGATGATGATGCACATGGACCACCTTGCCCAGCTGGCTCCACTCTTACACCGCACACTAAGCAGTTGATCTAGGGCCCAAATGAAGATGTGTCTCGCCATGAGAGATAATGGGAGGGCTTGCATCATTCTTTCAGCCCTTACAGATAGAATACGGGCTTGTTCGATCTATTTGGAGACCCATGACGATGTTTTGTGTCCCCACAGCCACTTGGGGAGGCACCACATGTCACTTGCTTGGATATCAAGGGGCCAATCCTTTTATCACTATGTTTGGAGCTCATTCATTCATCTTGGCACATATAGGTCTCCACTAGGCCCAACGTTGCACGAAGCAGGGATGCTTTTTTAAAGCAGGGATGCAATAGCATCATTTTCCAAAAATATAGGAAGCGAAGCGTCTACTATAAATATATTTGCATTTATATTGAAAAAAACATCCCAAATACCAAATTAGTTATAGAATACATGAAAACATGCATATTTTTACACAAATCAAGATAGATATGGCATCCATGATTCCAGTGTACATCAATGATTAATTATTCAAGCATCAACCATCTATATTCCAGCAATTACAAACATAAATCAAATTTTTAAGCATATTATAAATCATAAAACATTTAAGTATATTATAAAACATAAAACATAAAGCATATTATCTAGCAAATGACCAACTGTGAACATTAGTCATGTCCAAAATTCAAATAATAATGTTTACAAAATAGGCCTCTTGGCAACCACCAAGACTCAAGTACACACCGAACTAGGAAGAGTAAGACAAAAAAGTTCAAATTCACAACAAGCCTACAAGTCTAATCTGTGACAAAAGTAGTAAATTGTGAATATATCTACTAATCTCTCCTTCCACCACGAACAGTACGTGGCGGGGGCCTCCACGTAGTGGAAATGATGAAGATGGTGGTTGTGGAAGTTGTGGCACTGAAACTAATGAAGATGAAGCCCCTGTTGTTGGTGTTGAAGCATGGAACCTGGGAACAGATGTTGGTAGCATCTCAACTCAATCATCATCATCTTGGATAAGAGCATCCTCTAATTGCTCTAATCGCAACACTCCATCCTCCAAATTGGGCTCCTTTGGATTTTTGTTCCAAACCTTAAGGTCTTTATTAGTCTTTGCATCATCATAGCAACGGGACAACAATCGCAAGTTGTAATGAACATAAACCATCCTCTCTGCCCAGTCTAAACTCAACCTGTTCCTTTTAACACTGAGGATGAAAGAATAAGAGCTCCACCAACTCTCTGCAGAAGACGTGTTTACCACCTGTGATAGCACCCACCATGCCAAAGTCTGTAGAGGTGCAGTAGCACCTCCATGCATGTTCCACCACTCGAGAGAAGAAAAAGTCCCTCGATCTATAATTACATGCATGCTCCCGAATGGACTAGTGCTAAGCGTATAGTTGCTCAACGGTTTTCGTACCATGGCAGCCTCCTCATCAGGGACTAATTTATCCAATGCTTTCATATAACCTTCTAGAACCTTTGGATCTAGGTGTGGTTTTCTCCTACTCGCCGCCCCCCCCCCCCAAGTTGTTGGTGTTGAAAGCCATGATGGATGATGGTATTTAGGTGTCAAAAAATATGCTAAGGCATGCAATGGAGCGTTTAGCATATCCCATCGTTTTTCCACCTCTGCACGAATATAATTGTACAAGGTGATATCTCTAAGCTCAACAATGTCTTTAATCTACCCCAACATGCTATCCATTTGCTCATCCACCTCCCAAATTATTGGCCGACCTCAATCTGCAAACTTGATCATGTAATAAATTGGATTGGTGAATTACAAAACATATTTAATTTGTGACCAAAATAACATGTCAAGAATAGTGTCCTTGGCTACATTAGCACCATCTCTATCAGTGTTAATTTCCTCCCATGATTCAAAGGTCACCATATTAGTTAAATCTTGTCTCACCTTCACTACCCGCCTAAAGGTGAGGTAATAACTTGCAAATCTTGTTTTTGCAAGTTTAAGCAACTGCAACTTGGACTAAGTGCCATAAAATTAGTTTATCGTTGTATGCCCTGTGATGAATTTAAGGAGTTGCTTCCCTCTCTTGTAAAGCTCGATAATCCACCCACATTCTTTATGCTTCACAATATCATGCATCAAAAGGTTCAATGTGTGCAGCAAGCACCCCGACCAAAAGATGTGTGGATGAGTACGCTCAATAACTTTTCTTGTTGCCTTACAATTTGCTGCATTATTTGTGATCACTTGAAACACATTATTAGGACCAACACCTTTGATTGATTGCAATAGGAGATTTGCAATGTTTTGGGAAGTTACACTGACAGAGCAGGAGTCATGACATGTAATAATGTTAGGATATTCCGACACATATGAAATAGTTAAGAATAACTTAGTCTAGTGTAGAGATAGGTAAAGTGTGTTTCTTTACCATGTACATTTGTAACTTATAATCCGACGGTTATCTCTCACCTCGGTATTAACAGCACTTGATCCATGGCTTAACACTAGATTGGTCCATGATCTCTATTTAAAGAGCATGGTGCGTCATTTGTCCGGTAACCATTTATGAGAGAAACATATGTAACTTTTATTTTTATATTAATAAATTCCCTGAAGTGGCCACGTTGGCTCAGGGAGTGGACTGTTTCCCTCTTTGAAGGTTTTAACCACGTGATTATACTGGTGTACTGATTTGTGATCTATTTGTGAGCGGTGACCTTTGATTCTTGATCTACGGAAGTTACCCTGTAAATTCCTACATGGTATCGAAGCTATTTTGAGGGTCGCGTCCGTTGTTGATCAAAATCCGAAGCCGGTTTGACTGCATGCGAATGTCGTTTTGTAGATTTACTATTTCTGAACATTTTTGGGCTTGGAGAACTGCTCGGTTGTGTCCGAAGCGTCTGTTACAGTGAGGAACGCCTTTTGTTTCATGCGAAAAGGTTTTCGGCTACCCAAGTTATGTCAGTTTATATCTGGAGGTATAAAGCATCTATTTTGCAGCTATATTTGTTAATAGTTATGCTTATTTCGGTTTATTTCTGTTTATTTTCGGTATTAAGGTTTTATTTATTTGTCGGATCTATACCCTCTTCTCTGTGTATGCTCTTTGATGTGCGCTCTGTGTGATCTCGGCAAATCAGAAACAGGAAAAAGGGATTTTTTTGCTACATATGCTCTTTCCCCGCGTCTTTGTGCGATCTCGGAAAATCAGAAATAGTGAGAAAAGTGATAGTTGTCGGTAAGGCTAACCGAAAATCTAACATTCTGTCGTAAGGCTTTGCATTTCGTTTTTTTTGCTCGGTTTTGTGTTTTTTTGTGCAGGAAAAGGCACGCAAACCGAAGAGTAAAAAAAAAAAAACCCTTCCTCTTTTCATACAATAACGTGATCCTTTTACTATCTCACTTGGTGAGGGGTTAGTTTATGAGAATAGAGGTCTTGAGTTCAAGTCTCCTTCTCAAGCTTCTTTTGTAAAAAGTTTTTGTTCAAAGGGACGGAACTTTTTTTAAAAAGCCGCACTTCATCCCGTTCCCGTAACTATTCGGCATCTACACCTCAGATTTTTCAAAAGGCATAACTTCTTCACCCGGAAGCCGTTTTTCGAGCCGTTTTTTTTTAAACGGCCTAATTTTTCGAGATCTTTCCATTGGAGCAGTGATTTTCATCTTTTCTCAGCTTCATTTTTTTTTTTAAAATGGAAAGTGCATGCCTGGTTATTCTTAACAGCACCAATTATTTCCAATGGCTACCTCACATGGTAGATATACTTAGAAGTAAAGGGATTTATAGAATAGCCACAGGTCAAGAAACTAAACCTTCCGATGATGATCAAGTTCCTAAATGGGAAAATAAACAAGATCAAGCACGAGAGTTGATAGGAACGTCCATTGCTCAAGATCTTCGATTTCACATCCTTGACATTGACACCCCTAATAAAGCCCTAGAAAAGCTAAATAATGTTTTTGCCATTCAAAATCAAATCAAGGCCCACCAGCTTGAAAATGAGTTGCTTACTTTGGACACTAATAATTTCTCCTCTATTGAAGACTTTTTGTCCAAATTCAAGACCCTTAGACTTCTTTTAGAAGGTTGTAAGGTCAAAAAGGAAGATGGTAGCCTCGTCTATTGCATTCTTGCTAAGCTTGGCCCTGCATACTCTGTATTTGTTTCTGCCTTCCATTCCACTAGAGAAGCCATCATCTCTTTTGGAACCACCTACAAGAATCCCTCTTTTGATTCCTTTTGTGATTCTTTGATAAGAGAACAAGAAAAACTCTTACACCTTGGTCTTATCACTACTGAAAACGCGTCTAAGAAAGCCTTAGCAGCCCAACAGCAACCATATCAAAAGAATCCAAAGAAGCAGTATCCTAAAAAGTATCGTCCTAAACCAAACAAGGGTCCCAAGCAATTTCAGCCGCAAACTGAAAAATCAAATCACCAAAATAATAAAGCAAATAAAAACAAAAAGAAGAAGACAGGTAGACATTACAACTTTTGCAATCGTCACCTCTTCAACTAGTCTGAGCACTCCATAATAGGCACAATCAATAACGCTATCATTGTTCTGATTTTCTGAGTAGCAACTACAAGTCTGGGCTATGTCCACTGTTTGATTGTCCAAGCCCTTTACTATTCCAAACTCCTTTGCTCTCTAGTCTGAGTTTCTGCACCACAAATCTGAGCCCTGTCACTTATTCTTGGAGGCCTGTTCATCGTTCCAAGGTGTTGGGGCAGTTGTGTCTGAGATCCAAAAATTCTAGACTATTCCAGAAGTCTTTCAAGTCCGATATCTGTATGCATAGACAGAGTAATCCAAAGACAACTTGTCCAAGCTTGAGGAAGGATAACCCAGTCATAAAAGTACGTTCGATCAATAAAATATTCATTGGCCTCCTTGGTTCACAAGATGTGAACACCTTTATGTCTTCTTGTGATTGTCCTTCACCAAATTGATGGTCTAGAACAATGAGTTTAAACTTGTATTTATACAAATTTTGACCTTAAATGAGTAGACGCGTGCCTTGGAGGTGAGGCCTACTTGATCATGTTGGCTCATGTCGGCTAGGGTAAAGAATGTATTATATCATCTTAAAAATCATCTTCTCCTAAACTACGAGGAGTTAGAGGACAAGTAAGGGCTTATTGGAAAGAGGAAAGTGTTCTTTACAAGCTGGTGAAAGAGTCATTATAAGATGATGTCTCAAATGTTAATAGAAATATTTTTCTTTATGATTGTCCTAAAATCAGAGCAAAGTGTCATCATCATGAATCAAGGATTCTTCATCAAGAATAAGGACATCATATAGCTAGAGTTTCGTTAGGGCAAGGGCTTCTTTATTAGGACTCCAAGAGTGGCCTTCAGCAATCATCCATGCCATTATTATTTTCATCAATGCTCATATTGACATGAATGACAATTTCAACAATCTCTCCCTTTGTCATTGATGGCAATATTCTCTCTTCCAACATTTTCTCCCCCTTTGACATCAATGGAAAATGGGGTGTCCAAGTACTCCCCCTATCAAGTTGTTTCTTGTCATGCTACTCCCCCTATCATGATGCTCCTACCCCTGTCAATGTGTTGTCATAATGTGATGCAAGAGCAATGACCCCCATCTTTTGGTGAAGATATTCAAATGCTTCTCGTGGTTGGGGTTTTGTGAAAATATCTACAATTTGTTCCTTTGTATTGACGTATTCCAATATGATATTTTGTTTTGCAACTTATTCTCGAAGAAAATGGTATTTGATTGGAATATGTTGTCTTTGAGTGCATTATCGGATTCTTTGAAAGACTGATGGCATTGTTGTTGTTGCAATAGATAATGATTGGTTGATTAGTTTCTATGTTGAAATCTTTCAATGCTTCCTTCATCCACAATATTTGTGTACAACAATTGCAGCAGCTATGTGTTCAACTTCAGCAATGGAGAGAGATATAGATGATTTTTTTTTGCTGAGCCAAGATACAAGACAGTCTCCCATGAAGAATGCATTTCCACTAGTACTTTTTCAATCGTCTACGCTTCCAGCGCAATCAACATCGGTGTAAGCCGTCACAGTAAGGGTTGTGCTTTTGGGATACCATAGACCAAAATTAGGAGTAACTTTCAAATATCTAAGAATTATTTTCACAGCCAACAAATGGGATTCCGTAGGAGCTTATTGAAATCTTGCCACCATTCCTATTGCTTGCAAAATATCAAGTCGTGAAGTGGTTAAGTACAGAAGAGCTCGAATTATTGACCTGTAAATAGGTGCATCTACCAAAGGGGATTCATCATCTTTGCTTAATTTGCAATCTGTAGTCATTAGTGTACTCATAGCAACACATTCTTCTATCCCATATCTCTTAAGCATGTCTTTAAGATATTTTGCTTGGGATATGAACATACCTACTTTAGTTTGAATTACTTGTAATCTAAGGAAGTAAGATAATTCACCAATCATAGACATTTCAAATTCCTTAGACATGGTCTGAGCAAATTCATGACTCATCTCATCATTGTTGCTGGAAAAAATCAGATCATCAACATATACAAGAGTGACTAGCAATTTATCCTTGTCCATCTTCATGTAAAGATTACATCCTACTACCCCCTTTTTGAAGCCTTCTTGTTGTAGATAATGGTCCAATCATGCGTACCAAGCTCTAGGAGCTTGTTTCAATCCATAAAACACCTTTTTTAACTTACATACGAAGTCTTTTCCTTCTACTAGATCAAACCCTTTCGGTTGCTCCATGTAAACTTCTTCCTTTAGATCACCATTTAGAAATGTTGATTTCACATCCATTTGATAAACTTTGAACCCTTTGGAACAAGTAAACGCCAAAAACATTCTTATAGCTTCCAAACGAGCTATCGGGGCAAAAGTTTCTTCAAAGTCAATTCCTTCAATTTGTGAGTATCTTTTGCAAACAAGCCTTGCCTTATCCCTGATGATCTGTCCATCCTCATTCATTTTGTTTTTGAACACTGACTTGTTTCCAATTATATTTTTATCTTTTGGATGAGGTACAAGTTCCCATGTTTCATTCTTTTCGATTTGAAACATTTCTTCTTCCATAGCTTCCACCCAATGAGGGTCCTTACTAGCTTGAGCAAAGTTTTCAGGTTCTACAGATACACCACAATCCACCCACTCATTTGTAAAATGTGCCAAAGCTCTTTGAACCTTTTCTTTTTCTCTTTCTAATAACATTGTTCTAGCTTTCTCATAGTCGTGGCTCTTGTATCCTTTTGGGGCTTCATTGATGGCCTTTACCATATCATGCCAATAGGGAGAGTGAAGTACCTTGAATGCTACACTGCAAGAACAAAGAAATCGAACTATCTTTCCATCCACATCATCCCTCCCAACTACATTCAGCAAATCCCCTATTGTTCTTCTACCTCTAGAGCTTACAAAAGAACCATGAGGACATGAGCTACAAAATCTAGAGGTTGCACTTGATTCAGACTGAGTTTTTTGTTTCTTGCTTTTTTGTTGTGCAACCTCCTCATTGTCCAACACCCTTTTTCTCATCATTGTCCAACACCCCACAAAGATGCCTCCTCACACAGGTATATGAACCACTATATGGTTTTCCTCCATGACAACTATGAGGGCACAAAAACTTGTAGCTTCCACCACCTATTCCCCCTTCAAGATTGGTCACATACTTCCACAAGGGTGTCAATGCAGCTTTCCCCTCTAGTGTTTCAATGTTCTCTTCAGGTTCATCCCCTTCCTCTTCAAACCCTTCCTCCTCATCATACATTGGGTCACTCATATGGGGACTACTATCCTCTTTTTCTTCTTCCCTTCAATTCCTATTCCCCCTTGCCATCATGAAAACCAAAAGTGGAATGATGCATAGAAGCCAAAAGAAAACCATCTTGGAATATGAATATAGGTGGTGGACAACCTGCAATAGGAAAGAGTTGGAGAGGGAGGAGAAAAAATACAAAAAAAAGGACAAAAATATGAGGGAGTTTGGGCTTTGCACTTACCTCTTTAGCTCTTGTAGATGGAAGTCCTTCTTTGCTCCTCCAAGCTCCTCCTCCTTCACTGCTCCTAGCTCATCCTTCAAGCTCTCCTCAACTCTCTCTTCTCCAAGCTCCCTTCTCCAACCTCTCCAAAAACACAAGAGCGAGGAAATGAGAGGAGAAAGGCAATTGTATTCCCTTCATTCTATCCCTAACCTAACTTTAACCCACCACCCAATCCCAATTAAACAAAAATAAAATAAAATAAAATTAATTAATTGGGTTCATGTGGCAGAACCAATCGGGATCCGCCCAAAGTCAACCTCGATCTGCGGCGGATCCACAATGGGATTTGGCCCTGGAACCACATCCCGGGAAAACCAAAACGCAGATCGGGCCAAAATGTTCCCATAGGCCAGGAATCGTCCTTCCCAACCCGATCCGCGTTTCGGTTTTTCCGAGATGCAATTCCTAGGAAGATCACCAGCATTTCCGTATGAGACGCGTTTCTGGGGCTTGAGTCGCGAGGGGTGGGAACATTTCATGCAACTTTGACTAGGCCTCCTCAATGATCTTTCGACCTATTGTATCTATTATTTCGCCCTCGCATGAGGCTTATTTTTGTATTATGGACCTATCTTGGTGGACTTGTCACCAAGGAATGTTATTTTTGCACATTATTTTATTAGTTGAGGCATTACTAAGCCTAATTAGGAAAACCGAACCCCTTAGGGAGGATATATATTGATGTGATGATCATTTCATTTGATCATCACTTGGATTTGGATTGGTATCTCTTCTTGAGAACTTCTCATTAGTGAAGCAACAAAATTGCAAGCTTGTTGAATTAAATGTAAAAATACACGAGGTATTTTGTAATAATAATTTATTATATATAAAATGTATAAGTGATGATGAATGTTACAATGAGGCCCCACTTATATACCTAGGCAGGTGACCTTTCATGAGTAGGCATGTCCTTTAGACATGCCTTTTCTTCAACTTAATGACTACTTAACATAATCTTTATTTGATTATTTAATATTTACATTTAGTTTTATTTATTTATTTGTTATGAATTATATTCATAACATTGCTTCCCTCTTGAAAAGCTTTGTCCTTAGCTTATTTGCTAATAATTCCTTCATGTTGTGCTTATCATCTAGACATATATAACTTGACATCATTGGAACTTCGTCTTGTGATATTGTCTTGAATTTAGGGTTATCGAATTTTTATTTTTTATTTTTTATTTTTATTTTTTTTCCAATATTATATTCACAGAATATTTTGACAAATACGAACATATCGTTTTCAAGCACAATGCATGATGATTTCGGCGATAATACTTCACAAATACAAACCAAGAAAAATATATCGACCCAAATGTTCTCTTCATTTAAGATAGTCGTTACTAATGTCCTCGTGATTAATCCTACCTCTACCCCTAGCATAATTAATTATGCTAAGACGATGTTTCATTTCATCGATTGTGACCATTGGTATTTCATTCCGTTTAATTTTAATATACTCAATATTGGAACTACATTGGTCAGTAATATTGTATGCATCTTCTTCTTTAACGGCGGATCCAGGTCTTGGAGATGGTTGCTACCAAATTTAGGAAAACCACTAATTGCTTCTGTGCCAAATTATGTGAATGGTCGAGTTAGGAAGGGAAAATGGTAAGCTAGGAACAAAGTAGAGCGTTGAAATATTGGTTGTAACGGGTTTGGACACGAGTAACAACAATGGTGGCCAGAAGCGGACAGGGTTTTACACAGACAAACGAGCGCGGGGAGAGATGTGTTGGACGTCAACTTGCCGGAACAGGGGGCAAAATTCGTGGCTGTGGATAGGATTATAGAGGGGGCAGCCAACGGAGACAGTGTGAAGTCAAAGGCGATATCTGCATAACGAATGAGATCCACACTGTAGAAGCATTTTAAGTAAATGGTCCACAGCATGCCACAGAAACCCTCGGCACAGGACTTCATGGCTGTAATACAATCCCCGTCCATGTTCTATACTCCAGCCAATGCTCTCATGTTTATCAAACATAGGGCTGTGAGTTTTAATTTATTCATTTGTTTAATAATCGTGTCCTCTGGCATTTCGAATCTCTTTTCATAAACATCTTGTAAACCATATTCTGCAATAGCGGAGAAGCGAATCTACAAATAGCGTTGCACGCCATAGAAAACAATTCCTGTGATCACATCATTCACTATTCCAATTCTGCAAAAAGAGAGGAATCTTGTCGGGTAACCACTGGAGGTCGAATTTTGTGCAAGATCTGGTAAAAATTGTACCACCTCTCCTCCACGGTGTCTAGATCCAAAATAGCCACCTATGATGAGAACATTGAGATCAAATCCAGTGTTTATATAATTTGGTTTCAATTTAAGCCATTTTCTACTGCATTCACTAGGTTCCCATTTTGAATCTAAATCTTTCAAAATTATGCCTTCATCTCTGTTGTCAACAGTTTTTTATGCTAGTAGGCTCATCTTTATCTTTAAGATCATCTTCATTCTCATTATACTCTAAAATTGAAATAACCTCTTCCTGGTCTTCTGCAAAATGTAGTGATTCTTCAAGAATAATTTATGTCAATTCATTTTTATCATTATTTTCTTCAGATATAATAACAACAACCTCATCATCATTGTAGTTTCCTCTATCTAATGAAGCTATCAAGCCTTCATTCTCAACCACTGGTTGTGAACTCGCAAATTAGTCTAATCCATGTTGTGAAATAAATGGCACATCATTCGTGACCTCTGTACTTGTAGCTGCTAAAGACAAATTAACTAGTACATCCATATTTTGTGAGGCCATCCAACAAGGATCCCTTTAAGAATCATGGCTAACATCAGAAGCAAGTTGCTAAGGAGTAGTCACTGCTACTTGAGATGAAGATGATATGTTTTTTGGTAAAGAGAGTTGTGACACTGCTATTGATGGCAATACAACTTGATGCATTGTAGTTCGAGGTGCCAATATCTATGATATCACAGTAAATGATGGCTTTATATGAGATTGCAAAGATCCAAGAATTGGAGAAGGACGTAGCATGCAATTGCTTCCTTCTTGACTGCTTCACCCATCGTAATATTAGAAGCTTGGCCTAATGAAACCCCCTCATCAAACGTTGGTTCATGGGTAGTGCGATCAATGCTTCTAGACATTTTGCCATCTTGGCGAAGAATTTCTTCATCTGGATCCTCATCTTCATCTATATCAACTTCTTCATCGGAATTTTCAACATTCTGATCAAAATCTTCTTCTCTTGCTTCACCTTGTTTCATTTCTTTACCATCACTATCATCCTCTTTATTATGGATTTCTGCGTAACTTTTCTTAAAACATGTCGTAACTTCTGCACATGATTTTTCTAATTGCTGAAGCTTTTCTTGAATTTTACTAAAATGTTCACCGTCTTCAGGGCGAAAACTTAACGGCATATCTCACAAGAGTATATTGTGCGGCTTGGCTCTGATACCACTGAAGCAACAAAACTGTAGGCTTGTTGACTTAAATGTAAAAATACACAAGAGGTATTTTGTAATAATAATTTATTATATATAAAATGTATAAGTGATGATGAATGATACAATGAGGCACCGCTTATATACCTAGGCAGGTGGCCTTTCATGAGTGGGCATGTCTTTTAGACACCCTTTTCTCTAACTTAATGACTACTTAACATAATCTTTATTTGATTATTTAATATTTACATTTATTTTTATTTATTTATTTGTTATGAATTATATTCATAACAATTAGCTATTGAGGACGAATTGGAGATTCTTGAATCCATTTTGATGTTTGGATTGATGTTATTTTATTTTGGAGCTTCTCTCTTTCAAATATAATCGATGGATATACTTTTTGTTGCCATGTAACTTTGTCTCTTATGCAAAATTTTCATTCTATGCATAATGTATGGAATACTACATTATGATGTTGCTTGTGCTCTAAACTTATGCGAAAATCTTGAATCACTTAGGCTTGATCTATTATATGTGTTCTCCATTGGGCATGAAAATTGAATGTTCCTAGAGGTTATCATTGAGGCTTCAACCTTGAAACTCCATTATTTTGACAAATCAAAGTATAAATCCTTGTTGTAGCTAGGTAGTTGCTTCATTACGGCATGTGAAGCTACAATTAGGCTCCTTGATAGAGCAAAAACCGTAAAATCAATCTCATCCTTGACTCCATTCTCCTAATAGGCTAGGCACCAGTGCAGTCCTAGGTGATCACCAAAACTAAGATTTTTCTCACCTCCTTTTCTCTTTTCCAAGCCCTAACCCTAGTAGGCTTCCTAGGGCATCACACGAAATCTTATGTATCCATCCCAAAATGAAGAAATTTAATCTAGAATTGTGTTGGTCTATCCTTGAGAGGTTCTCCAATTTTGATGTCATCCCGACGGTGGAATCTCGAGTTTTGGCAAGCCCTAGATCGCAAACCATTCTCCCTAGGTTTCCTTTGGTTAGTGGCTTTATCAAGGATCATTATATTAAAGTCTCAAGTCAAATCCAACCTCTTGATCCTTCTCCTCCCTCACTTGGTCAAGCCCCTTTGTTTGAAGTTTCATCCCAAACCCTTGACCTTGTTTGGGTCCACTAGGGCTTCTTTGTGGTCCTGCAACCTTGTCACTCCAATTTCACAAGGATTGCTTGGAAACCCTATTCTTTTAGGGTTCTTTGGTCAAAGGCATTTCTTTTCAAGAAATACACCTCAACGTTAGGTCTAGGTCTTCTTCTAGCCCTTCTTGGAGAGCCAATCACCTTGCTTCTAAAGCAAGCAACCCCCATCATTAGAGTCTCTCCTTTGAATAGGCTCTTGAAATGGCTATCCACACACACCATTGATACATTTCTCCAATTGATTTCCCTAACACCAGGACTCCTCCCATCGGCGAAAGTCTGTAAATAGCGGTGAACTTTAGCTGAGGTGACAGTGGGCTATTGCTCCATTGTTGCCACTTGACCTAGTAGTTGTTCCATAGGAACCCCTCCTAGGACCCCTGCTAGTTTGAGCAGTAACAAAGTTGAAATTCGGCCTTCATTGCAAGACCAAGATTCTCTATGGTTTGACCAAATTTCAAAGATTTGACTAGTATTGACTTTTCATGACTTTGACTTTTTGGAGGTGACTTGGAGGACGTTTAACTTGGAAACTTTGTCATGGTCTTGGTCTTGGTGTTGGGTCTTGGATATCTCACTTTGATATCAATCTTTAGGAAGAGGATTGTTTAGGTTTTCCCCCTTGCGGGGCTTTGCCCAAGCTTGGAGCCATATTTCTTGTGTTCTTTGTCTCTTTATTTGGATGGGCTCCATCGCAAAAGAAATGCAGAGCAAAGGTTTCAAATGTAGAGCTTTCAGAATATGTTAGTGTTGTGCTACTAAATTGACAAAGCAATAAGTCCAAGCATTGGACCTACCTTAGGTCTTTGGAACTAGGGTGGAGCTCTAGCTCTAAGTGTTGTAGTTAAATGTGTTTTATCTATGGCATAGTTTATAGAATAATTTCCATGTTTTCAACAACATCAAAACATTATTAGCATTATGTAATTACTTCTTTATAAAATTATAAGAAAATAATTCATACGGAAAACACTAGATACATCACACTGTAACCTACACAAGTATAAAAATGTTGCGGAAAAAAAATACAGCGCAGGAAAGAAATAAACACACAATCGACACCGCTTATTTTGGAAAAATGTCCCCGAAAAAACCCAATGCGGGAAAATCGGTGCAACAGCTGAGGGTTTGTAATATTATGCAGTAGTTTTTTAATACAAGTCTATGACTCGAAGTAATGTTGATCGAAACCTTTATTTTAAGGTTGATAGAGAAAGGCCTCTCATTCTGGTTCTCTATGTGGATGATCTCTTCTTGACAGGCGCTGACCCTCTCATTCATCAGTTTAAGAGGGAGCTAGCTTCCGAGTTTGAGATGAAAGACCTAAGGCTAGTGCATTACTTCCTAGGCTTGGAGGTCTGGCAAAGGCCAGGCAATATTTTCCTTTCTCAAGGAAAATATGTTGTGAAGCTGTTGGAGAGATTTGGTATGGTGGACTGTAAGTCTGTGTCGACACTGATGGAACTCAAATTTAAGAAGTTGAGTGGAAACACTGTTGGGCTCGAGCTGGGAAATCCCACCGAGTATTGACAACTCTTGGGTACCTTGATGTTCTTAGCGAACTCCCATCCGAACATATGTTTTGGAGTGAACACTTTGAGTCAACATTTGGTTGAGCGTCATCACATTCATTGGATTGGTGCCAAGAATCTATTGAGATATCTTTGGGGCACAATCAACCATGGGCTGAGATACACTGCCGAGAGTTTGTGACTCCATGGATATACAAATGCCGATTGGGCTGGCAGTGTGGTGGATCGCAAGAGCACATATGGATGTTGCTTCACCTTGGGTTCTGCTTCGATATCTTGGATGAGCAGGAAGCAGAATTCGGTAGCTTTGAGCACCATTGAGGCCGAATACATTGCAACGAGTATGGCTTGTTGTGAAGTTGTTTGGCTGAGAAAGCTCTTCAGTGAGCTCTTCAGACATGTGCTAGATACCACCGTTATCCTTTGTGATAACTAGAGTGGGATTCATCTTTCTGAGAATCCCGTGTTCCACGATCGATCCAAGCATATTGATATTAGGTACCACTTTATCCGAGATATGGTACAACGAGGCGTCGTAAGGCTCGATCACAGTGGGACTGATGAGCAGGTCACGGATATTCTCACGAAGCCCCTAGGGAAGGTCAAATTCTTAACCTTCCATGAGAAACTTGGAATTGTGGAAAGACCTTATTTTGAGGGTCCTGCTTGAGTTGGACTATGAGCTCTAGGAGCTCCAGGGGCTTGGGGATAGCTTATTGGAGCTATAAGCACACACGAGGCTAGGCTTGCCAAACCTTGTTGTGTTTCTGCCCCACCGTTATGATATTGAGTTGGTTCACCTCTCTTTGATCTATGCCCGAAACACATCCTACCCATGGAGTTTCAGACTCGTGGGAAGTACCTGTCATTTGGCCAATGAGGTGGGAAATGTGGATAGAGACTAATAGCAAGACCGATGGACGCATCGAAGATTGTTGTACTCTCTATGTCTAGGATGGCACGTGTCCAACACCTTGATCTGTGATCAAGTCTAATGAGGTTCTTACCTCTAAAACTGACTTCGGGTCAATAAACTAACTTCGAGTTAGTATGTGACTCTTTTTTAGTCTATTGAGATTTTATCCTCTAAACTGTCTTCAGGTCAGTAAACTAACTTCAGGTTAGTATGTGACTCTTTTGAGAAGAAGCTGACTTCGGGTTAGCAAAGTGTGATGTCTTTGTGACTCACTCTCCTTGTTCTATTTGCGACGAGAGCCAGCAAAGCATATTACGGCAGGATGACGCAGGAGTGCAGGATGATATATGATGGTACACAATGGTACTGATCTCTGGATAGCACTAGTGGACAGATGGAGTTCTCCCTAGTTGAGGGGGAGTGTTAATTTTGGGCAACTAGGTCCAAACTCCAGGTTGCACAACTCATATGATGATGATTATATTTTTGTTGGATTCCTCTTTCGGAGAGGTGCAAGATTGATGTAAGGATCATCTTGTTTGGATGAGTAGAGCATATATTTTGATTTTATTTTCCACACATGTGCAAAGTCGGCCAAATTTGTAATGTAGGCTCACAAGCCTAATAGATGTGACACATACCCTCACTAATGGATATAAATTGGAGAGACTTGGAGATCATTTGCTCATCAACTCATCACACATTCTCTCTTGTGATCTGATTGGTTCGATCAGCCTTTTGTAGGCCTCTCTCTCTCACATGTGCGGAGCTGAAGCTGGGAAAAGTGCGGACTGTTTTAGCACTGATTTTTGTTGCGTTGACCAGCGTTGACTGTGGTCAAACCTTGGAGTTTTGACCTCCAACTTATGCAAAAATTTCGATCTTCTGAGGCCACATTAGAGGGTAGAAAGATCGAGGAAAAAGGAGCCTGTTGACTGAAGCCCTAAACTGCAGTGTTGACTTTCTGTTGACCAGCGTTGACTTTTGAGGAGATGTCTTTGAGGAGTGTGTGTGACATCTTGGAGGGTTGGCTGATCTGTTGGAGAAATCTTTTTCTTTCTTTTGATAAATACATTTTATTATGACTTGAATACATTATGAAGATTGAACCTAGTTACATAGAGATTTAGGTCAAAGACCAAGGAAAAACCTCACAAGGGAAAAACCTAACCAAATTCTTCTTGTATTAGTTATCATCAAATGTTTAGCAAAGATACATAGTCCAAGTACATTCAACAATAAGTCAAAGGTCAAAGCCTTGACCATCCAAGTCAACAAATCAATATCCAATCAATGATGACCATAAACGTCAAATCTGGGAAAAGTGCCAGTTCTACAAGTCCAGCCTTGTCAAAGTTTAGTCAACAACAGTGAATGAAAACCCTAACCAGTAAAATTCAATGGTCAAATGTGCTAAGAAGGCTTCAGTTAAAGCAGTAATAAATTCAACCGTCCTTGCTTGGTCAAACCTAGTCAAAACAGATCCAGGATTCCTCTTGCAATTTGGTCAAAGTCCACTGTCAACCTATTGTCAACCATAGCTTCAAGTCTGTGGTCAAAATGGTCAAAGTGCCCAGAACAATTTGGTCATAGTCTCCCTAAATTCAACCTTCCAAAACAGATTAGAAAATTTCAGTCAACCAAGTCAAATTAGCCCCAAGTCAACGCTAGTCAAAGATGCCCAAAAACAGAAGTCAATGCAAACAACAAAACTTCTCTCTCCTCCTTTCGCACATGTGAACTTGGCCTTGCAATTTTCAAAAGAGATTGAAGCAAGTGAAGATGTAATGCCTCTAAATGATGTTAATGAATTTGTATTTATTTGCATTGATTATCTTGGACTTCGAATCCCAGAGGTTGCTCCACATAAACCTCTTCCTTTATTGAACCATGCAAAAAAGCAGTCTTCACATCCATCTGATGGAGACCCCATCCTTGCATTGCAACAAGGGCAATAATAGATCGGATGGTGGTATAACGAGCGACAGGTGCAAATATATCATCATAATCTATGCCTTCCTTTTGAGAGAGGCCTCGAGCAACAAATCTTACCTTGTACTTTTTAGCACTACCATCAAATCCATGCTTGATCTTATAGAGCCATTTCGAGGTGACAACAAATTTGTCCTCCGGTCTCAAGACCACTTCCCAGACATCATTTTCCATAATGGACTCATACGCTTCATGCATAGCATCCTTCCAAACTTGATGCATTACGGCTTCCTCAAATGATCCAGGGTTAGATTGTACAAATGTGTTCATGGCTGCTAGGTACCCTTGGTACCTATTCGGCTTCTTGCTTTCACGGAAGTCCCCCTTGGGGCAATATGTCTCTAGGCATCTTCGAGAGTGTCGATAAGCCATGAGGATCTCTTTCTATTTGAAGGAGGTGGATCAATAGGATCCATAGGTCCTTCAACATTGGGCATCGATTCATCCTTCGGCTCTTCATGCTTCCCTACTTCTTCATCTTCTTTGTCTTCCTTGGAGCCAGGAAGATTTATCACTTTCTTGAGGGCAGCATCTTCATCGAATGTGACATCATGGCATATCTCCACATCTCTTTGACCAAGCACATAGATTCTATATGCCTTCGAAGTTTCACTGTAGCCCACAAACATTTCCTTCTTTCCAGAAGCATCCAGCTTGCTTCTCTTTTCTTTCGCAGCTTCTCCCCATAGAAACTTCGAAAGACCTTGGTCACATAGCATGGCATGGACAGCTTCCACAATGGTCCTATTCTTTCTTTCAACAACACCATTTTGCTCAGGAGTATACACAGTTGTGGTCTCCCTCTCAATGCCAGTTTCATTGCAAAAGTCATTGAATTCATTTGAATCATAATCAGACCCATCATCGGTCCTCAAAACTTTGATTCTCTTCTCGGTTTGATTTTCCACCAAGGCCTTGAAGGTACGGAACCATTTGAATGCTTCATCCTTCTTCTTCAATAAATATATACAGGTCTTGTGAGAGAAGTCATCTATAAAAGGCATGTAATAGGAACATCCTCCGAAGGATGTCACATGCAGAATACCAGAAAAATCATAATGTATCAACTGCAAGATATCAGATATCCTTGTGACACTTGAGGGGAATGGTCCTCTTGTATGCTTCCCTTCGGCACAACCCTGACATATACCTTCATGATCATCTTTAAATTCGGGCATCCCTGTCACCACCTTCCTTGCTTCGGGAAGGGCTTTGTAATGAAGGTGTGCAAACCTCTGGTGCCATAACTCTGTTTGAAGAGTTGTATCACATGACATAGCCTCCAATGGGCTTCCTCCAACCTGGTAGAGTGTATCAATTCTAAAACCAATAGTAAGAGCTTCTTTGAAGTTCTTCTTCCATATGCGTACATTTCCATCAACGAATGCCACCTTGAACCCTTTGTCTTCCATTGCCGAAATAGACACAAGGTTCTTCTTCAAATCAGGTACGTACAACACATCTTGTAAACGGAAGACTTGACCTTGAGATAGATGGAGGGTCACAGTCCCAGTCCCTTTCACGAGATAGGTGGCATTATCTCCAAGGATAATTTCTAAATTTGTATCGTTCTTAATAAAATCAGAGAGGGCTTCTATATAACCAACAAGGTGCCTTGAAGCACCACTATCAATCAACCAAACATCTAGGGTGTCGAGAGGAAGATGCAACAGAGAGGGAAGATACAAGAATAAACTCATTTTCTTATTATCAACAACATTAGACTCAGCGTACCTGGAATTTCTTTACCTCTTGAAGGGTTGCCCATTTCCACTACGATCAAAGGGAGCCTTCATTTTTCCTTTGAACCTGTTGTTCCTTTGATTGCCATTCCCCCTGGAGTTGTTGTTATCATCATCCCTGGGCGAGTCCCTTCTATTAGGGCACTCTCTTGCATAGTGACCAAACTTGTTACAAGTGTAACATCTTCCCTTCCTTCCTTTGGGCCTCCTTCTTCCATGGTTTTGATTTCTCGAGCCACCAGGGTTCTTCTTCTCTGCATGAGCAGTGAAGGCAGTAAGGTCACCTCCATTCCCATTAGAGGGATGATCTCTCTCCATCATTCTTGTCTCCTATTGAGTGCATCTCGTCAATATTTCATCAAAATCAAGAATCACATTATTATTAAGAATAGTGGTATTGAATACATACCAATCACGGGGGAGACCTCCAAGTGCAATGAGAACCCTCTCTCGATCAACTATTTCTTCTCCAATAGCTAAGAGATTATTCCTGATTTCAGTGAGCCTCATAAAATAGGATTGAATGGATTCTTGTTTAACCTTCTTGATATTCTTCAATTGATTCTTGAAGAAAAGAACCTGATTAAAATTGCTAGCCCTGAACATGCTAACCAACTTATCATACATCTCTTTAGATGTGCTTAGCTCAAAAATATAAGCAACCAAGTGCTTATGAATAGAATCTCAGATAATCATCTTTGCTTTGGATTCCCCTTTTTTATACTTCGTCTTTGTGGCAGCAGGTGCATTTGATAGAGGCTCATGAATCTTCCCCTGCACATAATCCATGACATCTTGATCTTCTAATGCCAAATCCAAGGACATCTTCCATGCATGATAATCAGACTTGTCAGTCAACTTATCATCAGATTTGAAACCCTTATAGTTTGAGGAGGTTGAGGAGGTCATTGGTCCTTGATAGGATTTCTTCTTTGGTGATTACTTTTCACACTATCTTGGGCTTTGTCTTCACCTCAGCTCTAATACCATGTTAATTTTAGATAACCCTGGTATGTTCTATGCTTAATGCAATTTTACTTCAATCTTTCTTAGGCCCGATTCAATTTAGCAATCACATAAACATGAAAGTAAAATGTTGATAGAACATAATAATAGATCAACAGAAGACAAGCCAATAATATAGATCATATTTTACAATTCTTCTTGTCCAACAAGGATATAGGGTAATGTTTGTTACGGCAGTCAACAGGATGCACCAGCCAGCAAAGTCTTTCTCCGACAGATCAGCCAACTCTCCAAGGTGTCACAAACACCCCTCAGACATCTCCTCAAAATTCAACATTGGTCAACAGAAAGTCAACGCTGCAGTTTAGGGCTTCGGTCAACATGCTCCTTTTTCCTCAATCTTTCTGCCCTCTAATGCAACCTCACATGATCGAAATTTCTGCACAAGTTGGAGGTCAAAATTCCAAGTTTTGACCACGGTCAACGCACCAGCAATCAGCACTAAAACAATCCGCATTCTTCCCAGCTTCAGCTCCACACGTGTGACACAGAAAGGCCTCCAAAGGGTTGATCGAACCAATCAGATCACAAGAGAGAATATGTGATGAGTTGATGAGAAAATGATCTCCAAGTCTCTCCAATTTATATCCATCAGTGAGGGTGTGTGACACATCTATTAGGCTTGTGAGCCTACATTACAAATCTGGTTGACCTTGCACATGTGTGGAAAATCAAATCAAAATATATGTTATGCTCATCCAAACAAGATGATCCTTAAATCAATCTTGAATCGAAAGAGGAATCCAACAAAAATATAATCATCATCATATGAGAAATGCAACCTAGAGTTTGGACCTAGTTGCCCAAAATCAACACTCTCTCTTGCGCAAGTTACTGGGCTACTGCTGGGGTCGAAGTTCTGCTACTGCTTCTAGGTCGAACTTTTTGCTACTGCTTCAAAGTCGAAGTGCTACTGCTTCTAGGTCGAAGTTCTGCTGCTTCTAGGTCGAAGTGTTGTTGTTGCTTCTTGGTCGAAATTTCTGCTACTGCTTCAAGGCCGAAGTATTGTTGCTTCTAGGTCGAAATCTTGTTGTTGCTACTAGGTCGAAGTTCTGCTACAGCAAGGTCGAAGTTCTAGGTCAAAGTTGTTGTTGGAAGGTTATCCTAGATAACCACACTGAAAATACATACTCAAGTTTTGGTTATGGGTGACAAAAATAGAACAATGACAGCACTGTAGGAAATAATTCATGAGGTTTTCTAAGGAAAGATTTTATTGGGATGCCAATGAAGACGAGACACCTAAGGAGTCATAGAAATTAAAGTTGGAAAAGGACAGGACGATGGAAGTAAGAAATATTATTTATGTAGAAAACCAAAAGAAAGAGAGGTGGGGATTTAGATAAGATGAGACAAGATAATTGTATTAGCATTCGACAAATGACCACAAAAGTAGGTCGATGGAACTGAGAAAATACAAGCAGTATGAATACAATGTGGGAATGCAAATGCAGATCCTAGAAAATGTTAAAATAATATAAAGAAAGAAACCTATATGAGTACAGGCTCAATTATGATAGAAAGAAAGTAGACATCCAAAAGTTTTGTCGCGTGGTTCAGGTTCGACAATAATTAGGTTCAATTTGAATATGAATTTTCCAATAAGGTTTGAATCAGGTTCACCGTTATATATATATATATATTTGTAATTGTATCACTAATATAAGTTTATAAATAGCTAGTAATGCGTCCGCTGAGTAACCCGTAACTGCTATCAAAGCAGAACCTATGTAAAGGTAGTCTTCACACTCGAAATCAATTTGCCCAATACCATACCCCAAGATCTTTTTTATGTAACTTGTGTCATCCTAGAGTAACCCCTAACTGTCAGCGCACTTACTAGTTCTTGTTCATGCAGAGGTAAAAATGTTACCAGGTCAATAGTAAATACACTACCTTTAGATTTTTGAACTCATGTGTAATTGTATTACATTCACGCACACATTTGACAACAGTATGGAAGACTGAGGACAAATTTCCTGGCACTTCATTTGACCATGCACTTTCAGTTGTATGCAGGTACAAAGGTCTAATAGTACATTTAATAAGCTGAACGAAACATAATGCACCTGAACTGAACTAAAGCCGAACCCAGAATTTGTTTTGAGGTTCGTCAAACTTCGAACCTCAAGGTTCAAGCTTGGCAAACCCTCTGAGGCTCTGACTTAGTCCAAAAGAATCGCATCATCAAGACTAGTAGCAAAGTAGTTACATATATAGCTTTAATCAGTGGGGCTACTCTAGTAGTTCTTATGAATTTAGAACCAAGTACACTCAAATAATAAAGGAAGCAATATGCATCAAGCCATATGTTGATCTAAAGTCTTAATTTTCCTGTTTGGCATATTCAGTGTCATTGACACTATAATTAAGGGACATCTGGTCAAAAATAATATTTTTGCTTATAATTATAAGTTATGTCATAAGCTCTGTGAGGGATTCACGACATTAAATTAGTACGTCATTAGCACTATAATAAGGGAAATCTGGTCAAAGAGATATAATATGCTTGAGAGCTATAATTTGTGTCATAAGCTCTGTAAGTGGCAGATAACATTATATTAGGACCTAAGTTGCAGGAAACATTGGGTAGAGGGTCGTTTCCACGTGGAAATGAAACGGAAACTCGGAAACCCGTACCATACAGCCTAGAAACGGGTTTTGTCCATACTAGGTTGTTTCGCATTGAGGAAATGTGCCCAGTATGGAAAGAAACGTGTTTCCAGGCCGTATGGGTGCGTTTTCGACGTTTAATATTATTTTATTGCACTTTTTTTTCGGTTTGTATTTTTTATTATTTTATTAGGCATGGAAAGTATATTTTGGATGCTTCTAGATGGCTCTCTCAACTTATAAAAGAATCTCGCCTCATTCCCTCATCACACAAATTGAGCAAGTCATTTCACTTGGAGAAGGGTGATTTTAGCAAGGAGAAAAGAGGATGAGAGTAGTACTTCAGTTAGGGCGTTTTCACCATTGAGAAAAGGAGATTTCAGCAGCAAGAGAAAGAGATTTCAAAAGCAGATTTGAAGTGCGAAATTTCCAGCTACGACATTCTTGGTTTTTGGCTCAGCTACAGCCATATTTCTCATCTTTTCTAGCATTTTGGGGTAGCTTCAGTTATACAAAATTAATTTGGGTAAGAAGCATTCATTTTCTTGGTTTTTTCCCATTGTTTCTTCTATTTTTCGAGAGTTTATGCTACCAAAATTATGAAAAACGTTTTTTCTTTACAAATTTTTTTTTTTATTTTTTTTTTTGCAATGACTTCCATCCAAGGTTCAAGTTCAAGCCCCAAGTCCAACCCAAGGGTTGAATATTATCCTCTTTGGAAGCATGTTCAGAAGCTCCAAAAATGTGGAGGCAATGGCTCATGGGAATGGCGATGTAATCTTTGCAGTAATCCATACAAGGACTCTTACCCAAGAGTGAAGGCGCATCTTTTGCATGGAGGAGGACAGGGGATTGCAAGTTGCACAAAAACAACAAACCCATTGGTGAGGAGGGCATATCAAAGAAAGCAAGATCAAGCAAATGGAATTAAAAGAAGGCGTGATGAACTTAGTCAAGCTACTCCTAATGATCCAGCAAACATTGAGCCAAGGATTGTAGCTGAAGCAAGGAAAAGGAGAACCACTCAATAACCAGAACAACCACCATCCAAAGGAGCATCCGCTACAATTCAAGATAGCATAATTGCTAAATTGGTGAATGTGCAAGCAAGAGAAGAAGTTGATTCCAGAGTGGCTAGGCACATATATGCATGTGGTATCCCATTCAATGTTGTTCGCTCTCCTTACTGGCAAGATATGATAAGGGAAGTTAACAAAGCTCCTTAAGGGTACAAGGGGCCCAACTATGAGAAAGTTAGAACTTAGCTTCTCAAAAATGAGAAGGATCTTGTGGCAGATATCTTATCGCCAATTCGATCTTCCTGGACTAGCTCTGGGGTTACCATAGTCTCAGATGGATGGACAGATACAAGGCGTAGACCATTGATAAATATCATTGCCACTTCACCAAAAGGAGCAATGTTTTCAAAGGCGGAAGATTTCCCAGGAGAGGTAAAAGATGCACAATTCATTGTTGATGTTATTATAAAATCTATTAAACAAATAGGTCCTAACAGGGTGGTGCAAGTTATCACAGATAATGCACCAATTTGAAAATTTGCAGGTTTAATTAATGAGGGGAGGTATGACCACATCTTTTGGACACCCTGCTGTCCATAATCTGTATTTGATCTTAGAGGAGATCGACAATAAAGTTCCATGGATAGAGGAAATCATACGGGAAGCAAAGAAGATTGCTAAATTCATCACCAACCACCACCAATCTCAAACAATATTTCGAGAGTACTCCAAATTGGAGTTGTTAAAAGTTGTTGAGACAAGATATGCCTCAAACTTCATAATGTTGCGTCGCATTGTTGAGGTTAAGGAAGCATTAGTTTCTATGGTGGTGAGTCAAGCTTGGGCTGAATGGAGACAAGCAGAGTCAAAGCGGGGATATATGGTGCGTAGATTGTGCCTTGATGAGGATTGGTGGAGCAAGATAGATTTCTTGTTAAAGTTCACAACCCTTGCATTTGAGCTTCTTCGGAAAGCTGACACTAACCAACCTTTCTTAGGAGAGGTATATGATGGCATGGATTCCATAGTTGAGAAAACTATTGAAATCATTTCACAAGAATCTCCACAACTTTTGTTTGTAGATGATCATTTTGTTGATTTACTCAAGAAAATCATTGTTGATAGGTGGAACAATTTCAACACTTCATTGCACACTGAAGCACATGCCTTGAAATTGAACCCCAAATTTTATGATGAGGAGCTTATTGCTCAAAGCAATGGGAAGAGGAAGGCACCCAATAAGGATAGAGAGGTGGCTAATAGGGTGAAAAAAACCCTCATGAGAATTTTTCTAGCTCATGTACACAAGGAGGTGAAGGAAGAATTTTCCAGTTTTGTTGTAGGAATATATGATTATTCAGATATATCATCTTTGGAGGCTTGAAGCACCATGAATCCAGTTAGGTGGTGGATTTGTCATGGAGCAAATGGTGTACATTTGAAAAACCTTTACATTCGCATCCTTTCACAAGTGGCAAGCTCTTCATCAGCAAAAGGGAATTGGAGCACCTATGGTTTTATTCATTTTGTGAAGCACAACAGGTTGGGCTCACAAAAGGCAGAGGATCTTGTTTATGTGCACTCCAACCTTCGCCTTGCATCTCATAGGGGTCCAGATTATGGAAATGGTCCTTCTAAAGAATGGGATGTCAATCCAGAAAGTCCTGATTTGGAGCTCTCTCTTGCTGCCATGAATATTGAGGACTAGGGGCATAGAAGTGGAATTGGCCAATCATCTTCTTCAGCTACACCATGCATTGTTGAGCATGCTTCTCCTGCTATTTTTTTATGAGGATTCTGATGATGAGTATTAGTCTTTTTCTTTATAGTACTTGCAACCTCATACATATAATAAAGGCTGATTTTGAGATTTGGATATATAATAAAGGCTGATTTTGGATATTCCGATATTCCTATTTTCATTATGTGTTTGTGATCATTCATGAGTAAATGTGATGTAAATTTGGAGACTTATAGTTTATGCATTGACATTGGACAATTTAATCATAATGCTTAAACTTTAAATGTAATAAATTATAATTTATGATGTATGATTTATGATTGCACATAACATTTCTTAAATGTCCTATATATATATATATATATATATATATATCATGTTTCCCCGTTTCGTACCCGTGCCTATTTCGGAAACTCGTATCCGTTTCCCCGTTTCGTGCAACTTAGATTAGGACGTTGTACTTTGGAGGTCATTATTCATTGGGGTAGTTGCCTCCCACTGTTTTGTATGGGACACTTTTGCCAAAATTGAAGGCCCCTTCTCTCAAGTGAAGTTATCATCACTTATATTGGGCATGTCCTATTTTTTAAAGCCATGAACACCTGCATGCTATATTTTATTGTCACTGTTTGAAATTCGCAGGCACAGGTAAAATCTGTGTAATATTAGGAAAATCCAGAATAGTAGATGCTCATGGAAATTGCTTCTAGACCTATGAGATTGGGCATCAGCTTTCAAAAATGTCCAAGCAAAAATTATGTGCCATTGACACTATAATTAAGGGACATCTGGTCAAAGATATATAATATTCCTGACAGTTATAAGTAAGGTTTGTGAGGGATTCATGCCATTAAATTAGTATGTTGACACTATAATAAGGGAGATATGGTCAAAAAGATATAATATGCTTAAGAGCTATAATTTTTGCAATAGGCTCTATAAGTGGCTGATGACATTACATTAGGACATTGTAATTTGGAGGTCATTATTCATTGGGGGTAGTTGCCTCCCACTGTTTTGTATGGGACACTTCTACCAAAATTGAAGGCCCCCTCTCTCAAGTAAATCTATCGTCACTTATATTGGGTATGTCCTATTTTTTAAAGCCATGAACACCTGCATGCTTTATTTCATTGTCACTGTTTGAAATTCGCAGGTACAGGTAAAATCCATGTGCAATATTGGGAAAATACAGAATACTCTATTCTCCTGAAAGTTGGTTCTAGACCTATGAGGTTGGGCATCACCTTTAAAAAATGTCCAAGATAAAATTGTTTTAAGTATTGCATCTGGGCAGTAAAGCTTGACATAGCTCAGTGCACCGTTCAAACTCCACAGCAAGCATTCATTAATACCATCCAAAATGGTATACATGACATGAAATTTATTACTTTATTGGAGTGCATGAGCTTTTCATCCAACCTTTTTAAATGAAAACAAAACAACGAAGCAGAAGAAAAGGTTGGAAGTGCTATCACAAACCATGGCAAATGCATCAAGATCATCAGGGTTGAAATGCTTCAGAGCTGAAAGAACAGCCATCCGGAAACCTCTGATAGCTTCTGCTGATTCTGTTGTTGCATCTGCCACAGCGTATTTTTGAAGGAGGAGCTCAAGCTGACCATTTTCAATGAGAATATCCAGCATGAAATACAGAGCATGGAAATTCCCAACTCCTGTCATCAAGCGAGCCAGGCACGAAAAAATCCCCTTCTGCAGCATATGACTCAACTCGTGTTGCTGCAAGGGCCACAAGAACATCCACTCCATCAAGACATGCAGACGTCTTGTAGAATTGGTGCGCCAAAATGAGCAACTCAACCTGCAGGTACATATCAAAGCATTATCAATTGGATTCAAAAGTATTACCTATTTTAAATTTAGATCCATGCTTTCAGATTAAACAGACCAACCAATCACTAAAAGAATAAAATGTTAAAAAAACCAAAAGTTTCCACATAACTGGCTATGATCTCATTTTGGGAATAACATACATGAGAAGTAATTTGCAGATTTTCTCAGCATGAAGGTGGCATCATGCTAAACGCAATCCACAAATATTTATATGCAGTAAAAGAAGGAATCCATTTAAACAACCAAGAAGGCAGGATAACTGATATCAGCTAAAAGCTAAGTTGTCCAGATACTGATAGATGAATGGATGTGCATATGGTAAATTTTCAAAAAGAAATTAAGGTTAAAATTCTATCCTTTTAAACTCCTTCATGTCTTATTCTTCATTTTAATAATCAAAACACAGGTAGGTGGATAATTCAATCTGTTCCCTCTCTGGCACAACTCGATGAGCTAAGAACTGATACCTTCAATGCCATGCTAAAAGATGACTTAGACCAAACATACCTTCCATTTAATTTTACACAAACTTCTTATAATTCTAAACAATAACGGATATAAGGTGTTTGCTCCAGTAGTTAAACATCTACACCTTAAACATAATAATTGCCTGCCCGAGGAAAATAATTTCCTTTTCTATATAGAAATCTTCTGGTCATTTCGTTAATGGAAAAAAGTATTTTTTCTTTGCATTAAAAAAAAAAAGTAAATGTTTATTATTACCTCACAGGCATGAGGCATGTCATGACCAGTTATGACCAGTCGCATTAATGCGTGCCCAAGTTCTGGCTCAGAAGAACACAATTCTGCCCACTTTAAGAAATCAGAGGCTCTCCATAAAAGAGGAGCAGGTCCTTCCTCTCTTTGTGATGATTCCATGTATCCACCACGGTGTGCTGCCAAAAGGCCCTGGATAGTAAGGAAATCCATGTTCATTATGATGCAGGTAGATTATACTTGTCATGTGTGGCAAACACTAAACTCTGATGTTTAATTATAAACGTAAGCAGAAAAGCCAAACCTTCAAAAATGATTCTGCAAGAATGCGTGCAATGCTTGCTGCAGGCATTGAGTGAGTCTCAACAAGAAGTTTAGCTTCCTCTAGTGAATCTTGGGCTTTGAGAGAAAGAAGCTGAAGAAGTTCAATTGGCTGCTTCTGGAATGCTTCAGAAAATGACAGCTCTAGAAAATTGGCAATCTTCACCACCGCTATTATCCTCTTGCATAAACCTCTTCCACATCCTTCACAGCATTTAGTTGCAATCACTTCTAAAACCTGAAAATTTTGTCATAAAATGATAGATCAGCAGAACTGGGTGATCTCTGAGCATCATGGTTACTGTACATATACCTGTCTGACGCCAAGGTTAAGGGAATTCCTAAAACTAAATAAATATGGAAACCAGAATCGAAGATGTACCTAAGGAAAGAAATCACCTCTAAAGGTGTCATCATATTGATGTTTTCTGTTATATTCAAGGACTGGAGTAATGCAAATGCAGGAGACTCGGTCATTGGCAATGTAACATATCCATTCATATTAGGATTGGAAATCTCTGCAACTTTCAAAGCTTCCTCTATAAGTAAGAGCTCTGACGGTACATGTGTTGGTGAAAGCTTCTGTTGGAGCTGTTTTGCTGCAGCCATTTGACCAACCTCTAGAAGTGATAACACAACCCTTTCAAGTTCTGCTGCTCCGACCCTTTCTTCCCATCCTGCAAGAGCCGCCTCTATCTTTATATTTTCCTCAAATGATGGAAAAACACCCCCATGTTCATTACTTCTGATAGGAGATATAGAAGATAATAGATTATCTTCAGTGTCACTCTGACCTCTTTCTGCACTATCGAGTGGAGCTCGTTTATGAAGTACATGCCCTCTGTTCCTTCGTTTTGGTTTTGAGCCACCACCAGACACATTAGTGGAACTAACATCTACAATGTGTGGATTACGATTATCTGACTTGCTAATTTCCTTGTTATCAATTTGATCTGTAGATCTTGCTCTGATGATGTTCACGTGACTATCCATTATTGCAATGATACTTGCTGTGTGGTCAATGACACTAGCATTATTTCCTATATTACATTCCTGGTTTGACCTCGAATAAACATTTGGAATCTGAAAAATGGCCTTTCCATTCTTCATCTCTGCCTCAGATTCCACAGCCAGAAGCCATACTCTAGTTTCAATTTCTCGAAGCAAATGTAAAGGATAGACCCTGCCATATTTCTCATGATAGAGATTTACATTTGTGAGGTGTAAGAAAATGTAATTACATAAATTAATGCAAGAAAAACGAAGAAGAATTTGACAAACGAAATGAACATTGAAGACCCCTTCACTTACGGCTGCGACTGTGTCATGCTGCCACTTAACCACTGTAATGCAAGCAACAGCATTCCATGCAGTTCTAATGCTGGAACATCTTTTTCAATAGCTTCTGCATGCTTCAGGAAGAACATACCCGCCTGCATCAAAGAACTTGGCTTTAAAAGCTAGACAACATTGTACACATTCTTTCAAAACTAATCTCTCAATAGCTCCAAATTAAAACAAGGATAATTTTGTTCATACAAATCAGAATAAAACCAGATTTGATTTTCATATGAAAACTGATACAGTGATATGACCTGCAATGGGGGAAAGGAGTATTTTTTAAAAAGATCTTGACAGTGGCCCCACAAAGCAGCCTGTTCTTCTGGCACATCCCATAAAAACTCTTTCCACTCTGACACCATGGCTTCAGCCTGTAAAATATACATGTTTCATAAATGACTAGCAGAACACGTGGCAATTATATAAAACATGAAAAAGTGCATCTTAAGTTAAACCAACAAAGCTATCCATCTAATATAAAATTCAACATTTTTGAAGGTGTAGACTATTTGAAATTACTTACCAATAGCAGTCTCCTAATCTGTAAGGAAATTAATAATATCTCAGTTTAGGAGCAGAGATTTGCACAAAGTGAAGAGCCATTGATCATCAAACATAAAAATATAACACTAATTATGATCTGAAATTAAAAGTGAAGTTTTCATGTGAAGTTTTGAAATCTAGTTTGTCTTATGAGCAATGGATAGATATTGCAAAAGCACACAAACTAAGTTAAATTTTGCATATTTTAACAGTTAAAAATATCACAACACAACAATTTGATGACAGAGTTTAGCCTTCCTGGGCTACGTCTCCTGGTCCAGCTTCCAATGGTGGCTCTTTAAATTATATGCTCAAATGTGAAATTACATTAACATACAATGCTCAAATTGCAAAAATAATAGTGTCATTGTGGAGTGTAAAAACTCTGGTAAACTTGAATAAATATATATTATTATTGATAAAAGATGAGATATGAGATATGATTACAATGGGGAATCACTGAGGCTTTAAATATAGCCTCATGGTGTCCCTTGGTGAAGAGGCATGATCTTTGATCATGCACTTTCACTTAATAAAACCTAAGATAACTATATCTAACTAATAATTAATAAAATATACATAACATTGCCCCTCTCTTAAAGATGCTTTGTCCTCAAAGCATACGTAACGATGGACAATGTTGACGAACGCCTGGGTTTCTTGAGCGGCGGGCTCTTGCTTCCCACATTTTAAAAAGATTGTGGAGCATATTCTCGAGTTCAATCTTTTGTTGATCTGGATAGTGAAAAGATCTGATATCGACAGGGTCGGATCCTGTCTTGACTTCTATTGGATGTTTGATTTTCCTATCTGGAGGCACTTTTATGGGTAGATCCTCGAATACTTTTTCGTGTGTCCAAACTAGTCCTTGTTCTTCTGGTGACTCTTCGTGGCTCCCTTTTGAAGATAACATTTCTAACTGATGACATTGTACTGTAGATGTTGGCGCTCCTATTTGAATCATCTTCGTCATTAGAGAGGAAGATACGACTTGATCTTCTGGGGCTTGGAATCCATACAACCTGTGTTTCTGCCCTTTCCACTTAAAACTTATAAACTGCTTCTGATGGTTGGCAGAATAAGTACCTAAAGTTTGTAGCCAATGAATTCCTAAGACCACATCTACTCCTCGTAATGGAACGGTGTAGAATGGAGATTCTAAATGAAAGTTTTTTATCTGTAGTTTTACCTTATGGCATTTCCCTACTTTCTCAATCTTCTTACCATCGGCCACCATTACCTTCATATTAGGCATGGGGAAGGTAAATATGTTAAGTCTTTTTGCCATGGTTGAATCTAGAAAATTGTGGGTACTGCCAGTGTCGACGAGAACCATTACGTTGTTGTTCTTGATATGTCCTCTTAACCTTAGGGTTTGAGGTTGTGATATGCCCGTCATCGCTGATAATGACACTTGCGGAATAGTTTCGCCATCCACTTCTGGAGAGAACTCTAAGTTGTCTTCTAATCCTTCTATATATGAATCATTATTGTTAGCGTCATTAGTTGCTTCACAACTGTATAGATTTTTCGCTTTTCCATTAGCACATATGTGCTTAGGGTCCCAGTTTTCACCGCAACGCTTGCACTTGCCCTCTCTCATTCTTTGTTTTTCCACATTAGATTTTTCTTCTTCACGAACATGGGGTGGGACAGATTTTGTGTCACCTATATTTTCAGATTGAGGAAATCTTTGTCTCGAATATACTTTTTCTGGTTTTGATAACCTTTCAAATTTCTTTTCAGCAGCTTTTGCTTTTTTCCTTGCTACTTCTACTGATGTAATTTCATGAAGTTCGAGCTCTTCTTGTATATGGATTTTAAGTCCTGAGATGTAAGACTGGATTAGACGAGATTCTGACAATCCCGGTACTCGCGTTGCCAAGGTCTCCCATTCTCGAGTGTACTCATCCACATCTCCTTTTTGGCGTAATTTGATAAACGTTGAAAAAACTTTTCTTCTTTTATGCCTTGAAACCTTTTGAAGAATGCATCCTTAAATTTCCTCCAACTGATAGCAAGCGTCGTCTTTTTCCACCACATATACCAATTATATGCTTCTCCTTCCATTTTCATGGAAGCATGTTTAATTTTTTCGTCATCACTAGTAATGTCATACATCTCAAAATATTCTTCCGCTTTATTAAGCCATGCAACGCTATTTTTTTCATTACCATCAAATTTGGGTAGCTCGATTTTGGCTCTTCGCTGATATGCTACTGGTGGAACAAGAAGGGGATATTGATTAGCAAATGCATTCCAGAGCTGCTTATTTTGAAAATCTGCATTACTATCTTCTTGATGATGTGGGTAATCGGTCTTTTCTTGATGCTCTTCTGAGTTTCCTGAATCTGCGGAATTGTTTTGTTGATTTTGTTCCATGTTAGGAAATATTGGGGATTGTGTCTGACTTAGCTTATCTATCTTATCATTTAGCTTATTGAAGAGTTCTGTCATATTGTTCATTGCTTCGATATGCTCTGTCATCTTGTTCATTGCTTCGTTATGCTTTTCTGTGGCCTCGTGATGATTTAGCCACATTTGTCTTTCTATTTGATTTGTCGTATCATGAATCTTTTTGATGTCGTTGGAGTGCCCTGCAACTGTACCTTCAAGATCAACTAATCTTTTTCCGAATTCTTCAGAATTATTATTGATTTGTTTCTCAAGATCTCCCAATTTCTTCTGGAATTCAGCCATCGACATCGATGAAGACATTGAACGTGTATGAGGTGGGGAATATTTTTCTGCTAGTTTTCTCTCTTTTTTTTTCTTTTTTTTTTAAATTAATTAATTAATTAATTAAATTAATTTTTTTTTGAAATAATAATAATAATTTCTATTATTATTATTATTATTATTATATATATATATATATATATATATATATATATATATATTTAAAATAATAATAATAATTATTATTATTATTATTTTATTATTTGAATTATATATATATATATAATATTGTTTTTAAAAGTCACTTTGTTTTGAAAAGGCACATTGTTTTGAAAAGGGGAAATGGGTTTTTAATACCATGGGCCCAAAAACCACGAGCAATTACTCTTCCTTTTTAATTTTACTTTTACTCTTCCTTTTTAATTTTACTTTGTCTTCACATGTACGTATATCTCTCTTTTTACTTTTTCTTTTTTCTTTTAATTTATTTCCCCCTTTATGTTAACTTTCCTTCTCTCTTTTGATTTTATTAAAATATATATATATATATATATATATATATATATATATATTTCTTCCTTCTTCTTTTTTAAAAAACAAATGTTGCTACCCACAAGCACTTGGTTTTTAAAAAAATCTGCAATTTTGGAATTTTCTTGTAATTCCTTAATTCTGGGTGATCACACATATCCCTAAGAGCGATGGCTCTGATACCAATGGAGTGTAAAAACTCTGGTAAACTTGAATAAATATATATTATTATTGATAAAAGATGAGATATGAGATATGATTACAATGGGGAATCACCGAGGCTTTAAATATAGCCTCATGGTGTCCCTTGGTGAAGAGGCATGATCTTTGATCATGCCCTTTCACTTAATAAAACCTAAGATAACTATATCTAACTAATAATTAATAAAATATACATAACACATTGTGTCTATAACACCCAAAAACCCTTGTATAGGCTCTTCTTGGGCTCAAAAAGGGTAAAAAATGACCAAGTTAGGCCTATTTTACCAAATTTGTTTGCTAACTCTCCTGCAAAACTCCTTACTCTGCAAACTGGGCAACAAAACTGCAGTAGCCCAATTGGTGGGCACTTAGATTGTGGTTCCGCAAGTTGGGGGTTCGATCCTCCACGCCTGCAGGTTTTATCATTGTTGGTTATATAACGTGGTGGGGGTCGTCTAACCGACCCTGTCCTTTTAGCGCCACCCGGCAAGAGCACGAGTTAAATGGGAGGGCGAGCGGGTGGTTTAACAAACCATGCACCCGCCCCTATGGCTATAGCGGGGGTTGTCTGACCAACCCTGCCCTTTTAGTGCCACCCGGCGAGAGCACAAGTTAAATGGGAGGGCGAGGGGGTGGTTTAACAAACCACGCACCCACCCCCGTGGCTATAGTGCAACTGTCAAGCCTTTGTGGTCAAAAAGGTTGGGGGTTCAACCCACCAGCCACCCACTATATACGTCGACTTTGTTGTTGGCTGATCTCTCAAAAGTTGATGTTATTGTGAATTGGCCTAAACCCAACATTGTAACAGAATTTATGAGCTTTTTGGGAGCAACGCAATATTGGAGAAAATGTATCGCTAACTTCTCACTCACACCATTACATGCTTTGAAAAGTGTGAAACACATCTTTTAGTTGGGAGGCAAGCAACGGAAAGCCTTCGACACTTTAAAAGAGAAAATCAATTTTCATGCTACTGTGAAAATACCTCCTGCTCTTGTAAATCCTTCTCTTTTTTCCTGGAATTTAGTCAAGGAATGCTTCAACAATAGTGTAGCCCCTATCTCCGGCTCCACTCTCCAACAAGAAGTGTGTGGTTCCTTTCCTGCATCCCAGTTGAACCAAAAATGCGTGGTATCTGTGTGGTATCCTCCCAACTACCAAAGATGAGTAGAATTTGCCTCCCTAGGGTGGAACTCATGGTCCACCGAAGAAGAGGTGAGATTTCCCCTTGGAAACCTCTGGTGCTAAAAAACACCTATGACTCAGCTAAACATCTTGAGCAAAAATGTGTAAAATGACAAATTATCATAAGGTATTGAATGCTGCCTGCAACCCTTTATTTTTAATTGTTGTTTCACCTTTCTTTGTGGTTCCCTCATCCAAATATTTCGATCTTCTTTCCACAAAATCGATTTTTCCTTGAGGGGTGACCCCCACATTCCACTAAAGTTGAGATTTTTTATTTCTCGTAAGTCCCATTGTTAAAACTGGACAACTAGGTCCAAACTCCATGTTGTGTAGAAATTTGCTGAATAATGAATATTTATCCACCGAGATTATCCTGATCACATACTAATTCGAATTCATATGCAACACATAATCTCTTCTACAATCAATCATCAATTTGCGGAAATAGAAACAGTCGCATGCGCACATAAACACAATATGTAATGGGGAAATATTATAGCTGAAAACCCCTCAGCTATTTTGTATATTATATGGAGAGAACATGTAGCAGTACATAGCACAATACTCCTCACAAGTACTCAGTACTATCTCATGAAGTTACACACAAACTAGCTTGGTTTTGAACAAGTCACAGGTTCAAAACTCATCCACTAATTGCCTGCCTCTATTGCGCAATCAAGGCTGGTCTAATGGAGAGATCCAAGGTTCGAATGCTCCTTGACAGCGGTGCAATCCTCTTGGGCAATTTCCTCCAGTGTGGTGCAAATCTCATGCACAACTAATGTCCCTGGCCCACATTAGCTATCTCAACCCTTTCATCTACCTCTTCCACTGTAGTCTCCTTGAACTCCATGCCTTTGTAGTGAAGCTGATGTGTTCTTGAGTTGAATAATGAGTTAATAATTAGTGAATTAAATAATATTTAATTCACTCCTCATTCTAGTTGATTAGGCCCAGTTAAACTAAACACAACTAGTTCAACTAAATTAACTTGAACACAACTCCACCAACTGTCTCATCAACTCCACCAAACTCCGCCACTTGAGTTCTAACTGAAGTCAACCATGCATGAGCTCACCAAAGCCCTAGGAATAGCGTAATTCCTTCTGTCAGATGCATGGGCCACATCCGTAGCTCCAATTGAAGTGCTGCAAGAGGATAAACTGAAGTTTATAGTCCAAATATTATTAAGGGTAAATAATATTTGAATTTTCTATTTTTAGGATAGGCAGTCTAAAAATAGACTTCGACCTAAATGTCTAAAAATAGAGGTCCATCTATTTTTACCAACATGACCAATGCTCCAAGAATAGCATACTGCAACTCCCAGACCATGCTCCATATGTCTAAAAATAGACTTTGCGCCAAAAATAGCCTGCGGGCCCACTTAGTGAAAGCGACTTCATTTCACTAAGCTCCATCATCTTGCTGCATTTTCAACATGTTGTGATGCTCAGATGAAGACACCAATATTTTTATTGGGTTTCTCTTTCAAAGAGGTGCAAGATTGATCAAAAGATCATCTTGATCCGATGAGTAGAACATTTATTTTGAATTTATTTTTAATACTTTCAAAATATGTGCAGGTCGGCCTTAAGGTTTTACACCCCCAGCAAATGTGTCACACACCTCAGTGATTGATATAAATAGAGTCAACGTTGGAGGACATTTCTCTCATCTCATCCTCACAAATCATCTCTCCTCTTCTGATTGGTTCGAGCTCCTTCGAGGCAATTTCAGTTCACACGTGGGAAAGAAGGACGAAGAGGAAGCTACTCCAAAGGAACTGATTTTTGGCGAAGACTTCGATTTTGGAAGGCCGTACATTTTGGCACAAGAACCGAGGTCAAAGGTTGATCGTAGACCGTGTTGCATTGACTTTTACTTGTTGTTGTTGTTGTTGTCGTCGTTGTTGTTGCTGCCGTGACTTTTCTGGGCAGCATTGACTTTTCTAGGGTTGACTTTGAGTTGATCGTGTGGCGGTTTTGAGCGCTGTTGTGACACATGCTGGGTTGACTGACCAAGGAGACTTTGCTGGTTGAAGCACCCTATTGACCGTCGTAACGCACCACCACATTTTTCTGTTTCTGGTTTGTTTTCTGTAGATCCACTGGTATGTTCTATCAACATTTTACTTGATTGTTTATGTGATTTATGTCGTGATAAGTAAAGTTGCATCAAGCATAGAACGTCTACATAAATTTACATGGTATCAAAGTTGAGGTGAAGACAAGCCCTATTTGTAGCAATCACCGAAGAAGGAAATGGGTTCCACAAACTATGGCTTCAAGGAGGATGACAAATTGACTGGGAAGGATGACTTCCATTCTTGGAAGATGATATTGGATCTCAAATTGGAAGACCAAGATGTCATGGACTATGTGCAGGGTAAAATCCAATAACCTCCATCCACTGCTACTGATGCTGCCAAAACAAAGCACAAGAAGGGGGAGATAAAAGCAAAGTTGATGATCTGGGAATCCATTCATAAGATTCTGGTGACCTACATCTTTGAGCTAGGCACATCCAAAGAGATGTATGATAAATTGATCCTCATGTTCAAGGCCAACAATGCAAATCAAGTGCTATTATTCAAGAATCAATTGAAGAATCTGAAGAAAGGCAGGGGTGAGTTTGTCCAATCATACTTTCTGAAGCTGACCGAGATCAGGAACAATTTTCTCGCTATTAGGAAGACAATAGCTAATCAAGAGATGGTACTCACCACACTTGGAGGGCTCCCATCCGAATGGCATGTGTTCAACACTACCATTCTCAATAATAATGTGATACCTGACTTTGACGAGGTACTGTCGAGATGCGTTCAAGAAGAGACAAGAATGAAAGAGTATGAAAATGAAGGGAATGTTGCCTACGTTGTTCATTCTAGAAAGAAGAACTTTGGTGGTCCAAAGAAAAAAGGAAGAGCAGGGGCACAAGGAAAGAAGGGCAAGTGTTACACTTGTCATAGGCCGGGTCACTATGCTAGAGAATGCCCTTTCAAGAAGGATCATCCTAATGATGATGACAACAACAACAACCAGAGGGATGGCAATCAAAGGAACAACAGGTTCCAGGGAAAGAGGAAGGCTCCCTCCGGTGGAAATGATCAACCTTTCAAAAGGTCGAGAAATTCCAAGTATGAGGAATTAAATGTTGTTGATAAAAGAAATGAATTCATTCTTGTATCTGCCCTCTCTACTGCATCTCCACCCAACACTATGGATGTCTGGTTGATAGATACTGGTTCCTCAAGGCACATCACTAGGTTCAAGGAAGCACTCTCTGATATGGCTGAGAAGGATACTAATCTGAAAATTATCCTTGGAGATAATGCCACATATCCCGTGAAAGGGACAGGGACTGTGACCCTCCACTTGTCTCAAGGTCAAGTCCTCCGCTTGCAGGATGTAGTTTATGTACATAATTTGAAGAAGAACCTTGTGTCTATATTGGCCATGGAAGACAAAGGTTTCAATGTGGCATTCGCTGATGGAAAGGTGCGCATGTGCAAGAAGAGCTTCAAGGAAGCTATCACGTTTGGGTCTAGAATTGATACACTCTACCAGGTTGGAGGAAGTCCACTGGGAGCAATGACATGAGATGCTATCCGACAGACCAATAATGGCACTGAATATGAGTCGAACGCGTTCAAGAACTTTTGTAGAGGAGCTAGCATCAAGAGGGAGACCACAATGTTTGTGGGCTACAGCGAAACTTCGAAGACCTATAGATTCTATGTGCCCGGTCAAAGGGAAGTGGAGATTTGCCACGATGTCACCTTTGATGAAGATGCTTCCCTGGGGAAAGTAGTCAACCTTCTGAGATCTGAGGAAGATCATGAAGCAAGGCGTGGAAATCAAGAGGAATCGAAGGATGAGACGATGCCTAATGTTGAAGGACCGATGGACCCGATTGATCCACCTCCTTCACTGGGAAAGAGACCATCATGGCTTAGGGACACTCTCACGGATGCTGAGGGACATATGGCCCTAAGGGGGACATTCCGTGAAAGCAAGAAACCGAGTAGATACCAAGGGTATCTAGCAGCCATGAGTACTATTGAACAATCTGAGCCTGGATCTTTTGAGGAAGCCATAAAGCATCAAGTCTGGAAGGATGCCATGCACGAAGAGTATGAGTCCATAATGAAGAATGATGTCTGGGATGTGGTTCCAAGACCGGGGGACAAAGCAGTTGTCACCTCGAAATGGCTCTACAAGATCAAGCATGGATCTGATGAAAGTGCTGAAAATTTCAAGGCAAGATTCGTTACCCGTGGCTTCTCTCAAAAAGAAGGCATAGACTATGATGACATATTTGCACCTGTGACCACCATTCGATCTATCATAGCCCTTGCTACTACGCAAGGATGGAGTCTTCATCAGATGGATATAAAGACCACATTTTTGCATGGTGCGATAAAGGAAGAGGTGTATGTAGAGCAACCTCTGGGATTCGAAGTCCAGGATTGGGACACCCATGTCTGCAGGTTGAAGAAAGCCCTTTATGGGTTGAAGCAAGCACCCAGAGCTTGGTACGAGAGGATAGATAGCTACTTGATGAAGCTGGGCTTCACTCGTAGTAATGTTGATCCAAACCTTTACTTCAAGGTTGACAGAGAGAAGTCTCTCATTCTGGTGTTGTATGTGGACGACCTCTTCCTGACAGGTGTTGACCCTCTCATTCAGTAGTGCAAGAGGGAGCTCGTTGCTGAGTTTGAGATGAAAGACCTAGGACCGATGCACTACTTCCTAGGCCTGGAGGTCTCGCAGAGACCTGGCGAGATTTTCCTTTCTCAAGGAAAATACATTGCGAAGCTTCTGGAAAGATTTAGTATGGTGGACTGTAAGTCTATGTCGACGCCGATGGAGCTCAACATTAAGAAGTTGAGTGGCAGCGCTGCTGGGCCCGTGTTAGAAAATCCTACTAAGTATCGTCAACTCGTAGGGGCCCTGATGTTCTTAGTGAACACCCATCCGAATGTATGTTGTGCAGTTAATAATTTGAGTCAACACATGGTTGATCATAACATTCACTGGGTTGGTGCCAAGAAACTCTTGAGATATCTCTGAGGCATGATAGACCATGGGTTGAGATACACTGCCGAGAGTATGAAACTCCATGGATATACTAATGTCGATTGGGCCGGCAATGTGGTGGATCGCAAGAGCACATCTGGATGCTACTTCACATGTAGATCTGCTTCGGGCAGGAAAATGAAGTTGGTAGCCTTGAGCACTGCTGGGGCCGAATACATTGTAACATGTATGGCCTGTTGTGAAGTCACTTGGTTGCGAAAGCTCTTTAGTGAGTTGTTCGAGCATGTGCTAGATGCCACCGTTATCCTTTGTGATAACTAGAGGCGGATTCGTTTGTCATAGAATCCCGTGTTCCACGAACGATCCAAGCATGTTGATAGCTGGTACAGCTTTATCCAGGATATGGTACAACGACGCGTCGTAAGGCTCGATCATATAGGAAATGATGAGCAGGTCGCGGATATTCTCACAATGCCCTTGGGGAAGGTCATGTTCCTAACATTCCGTGAGAATCTTGGTATCAAGGAACGACCCTATTCTGAGGGTCTTATAATTAAATAACGCAAATGCAACATACAATGTGAGATAGAGCTCACACAACTTGTCATTAGCTCCATGATAACATTATAGATTTATAGCATAGGCACTCACCTAATCTGTCTAAGTTTGAGGCAACAATCCTGAACTGGTGAAACTAAACTCTGATTATAAAACTCTCGTTCAACAAACCATAACCACTCCTATTTCTACATTATTCTAGATTATTCTCACATCCTCCCTTAATGGAGAAATGGATTTTCTACAACACCTAATTTACTTCTAAAAAATTCAAACTTGAGTTTACAAGCAGGTTTTCCCTGTTGGGTTTCCTGAAAAAAATAAGTGTCAATTTGTGTGATGTGTTTTTATCTTTGTGTTTTTATTCCGCTGCTTAGGAATTTTTAAGAGACTCAATATCTTGGTGAAAGTAAACTAGTTTTAAGTTTTCAGCTATTCATCTAAGTAGTTGCAGAGTTTCAAGGAAATTTAACATTAACTTCACACAAATTGTTGAGGATAGAATATCAAAATTCAAGATATGCAACAACGTTGAGTTGACTATCATACCCAGCTTTAGATGGGTTTATACTCACATGGTAAGATGCTAATTTTGAATCAAGAGAAATGAGGGGCTCACCTGGTTGGAGTGGTAAATCCATCAACACTTTGTATTTGTGTCCAAAAGCATCTCTGTATAATAGTGCATTGAAAGTAGATGGTGTATTGGGTGCATTTGATATGGACAATAGCACAGACCCATCCAAACCTTTAAAATGACGCTTTAGAAGACTAGTACAGACTCATCTAAACCTATAAATGCACACTAGCCATAGACCCATCTAACCCTAGTGCCTCAAATCTAATCTCTCTGCCCCATAACAATTTTGTCCTCAAAATCTTGGGTGGCATATGGAGTCATTGCTATTCTTTTTTATCTTGATTTGGATGGCAGCATGCATGTGTGTGTTTTTTAATTCACCATGGCCTCCACTTGGTTACCTCCCATCACCTAGCAGTAGTCTTGGGTTTAGGTCAGTTGGGAGAATATTTCACAAACTTATGCTCTTGATGACCACACACTTTATTGATCAGTAGACACACAGATCAAGCTGTCTCTTAATATGCGTCAAATTTCAATCTATGCTTCCGATAACCACAGTTATATTTATGAACTTTCCTTTGAATCTGGGTGTCCTTTGATATGCACCCACCTGTACATATGATGGCAACCATATTGTTGATGAACAGCTTCTGTGAGTAGTCCAGACTGCCTCCCTCTCCAAAACAATGAACGAATTGATTGAGCAACGAGCTTATAGCTCCTGATAACATGCAAGTAGTCATGGCCATGTATGAGTTCAAATCCATTATCTCAACTATAGTTGTTGTTGTGGAGGAGTTATCCTCCCATGTTCTTACTGGTCGTGTGGTCTCTCCATTACACAAATACAAAGAGAACACAAATGAATTTTCAATTTTGATTCCTTTCATGGTCTCTTGATTTCATGCAATGGATATGTTTTCTAGGCAGGATAGCTTCGAGCATTCATTAAATTCTATCATTTGTAATCTCTTCTAATCTGACTTATAAAATTATGGCAATGGTGATTTCCTCCCAAGCCATTATTAGTCTCATGAATTTATCATAATATGACCTCTACTATGGAACAAAGATGCGATGTTCCCAATTATTTTTGTCTCTTATGTGGTTTCTAGTACTTTCATCATCTCAACTTGTACTTCAGTCTCATTCAGAGGAAAACATCATGCTTTTCATGGATTGAATCATTGCTAAAGAGATTTTGAGGATTGTCGGGGACTGTTTGACTGCTTGCATGAAGTGCGCTGAAGTTTGTCTCCCTGCCTATATAGACTCTCGTGGCGCACTAAGTGTGACAGATTGGCTTCTGAGTGAAGGATCTCAGCACAGGGTGAACTCCCAATGTAGGGTTCTCTGGTTGAGAGGATTTTCGGGGACTGTTTGACTGCTTGCATGAAGTGTGTTGAAGTCTGTCTCCCTTCCTATATAGACTCCCGTGGTGCACTAAGTGTGACAGATTGGCTTCTGAGTGAAGGATCTCAGCACAGGGTGAACTCCCAATGTAGAGTTCTATGGTTGAGAAGTAAATGGCTTGTAAATCTCTAGTTATTACTGCTCTGAACAACTGATAATGGTATACTCTCTCTATTCTCCCATTTACATTGTGGTGCTAACTCTATATCTGAATTAAAGATGATATATGCATGAGTTTGCTGCAGGAATAACCATGGACAGGGCTTGGCAGGCCAAATATTTGGCATTCATGTGAAAATGGAAGTTGTGAAGTGTAGATATTTAACCTATGTGATGACAAATATTGAGGAGATGGTTCAAGAATTCCATTGATATTGGTGCAGTTGTGCCTTATCAGTAGCTTGATGGCTGAAGATCTAAGAGCTGTAAGCTGCTATTATATAGATTGCCAACTCAATGCTTATGTGATGTCATCTGTGCAGGTGTATTCTCTCACCATTCAATAGTTCCTTCTTCTACGTTGAGATATTGGGTTGGAAGACTTCATAAGATTCAATATAGAATGGCAGATTATGGCTATAAAATCTATCATAATTGATCTGAGCATTGGCAAACAAGGGAGTTATAAAGATCCATCAAATGGCCATAATTTTTGCGACAGATTGGATTAGGTGCTGATTATGTTGGGTTTGTACAAGAAAGGTTCATGCCTAGCTTTCAATAAGATTTTGGCAAGTTTGTTCCTCAGTTTGAAATCTGAATGAATTTTGACAAATATAATTCCAGTTTTCCTTTATTTTCTTTCTATCAAATTAATTTGAAACTTCAATTAAATATTCGTAATCATATTTGAATTTCCCAAGCCCTAACTTAGATAAAGTGGGAACAAACATATTTTATACTTGCATTGGGTCTGTTGATGGATTAGTTCCACTCCATGTAAGTTGTATGCCTTTTTTTCACTTCAAAAGATCTGTTCTATGCTAATGCACCAGCGCATCACAAGGAATTATGGTGATGGAGTAGGTCAAATACTTCTGAATTGTCATGTCTAGCACAGGCTCATCTAATACTAGTCTGATACCCACCTTAAGGTTGCATGTCCCACATTAATGGCTGCTGCATGAAATATTGTAATTCAAGAAATGCAACAACATTGAATTTCCCATTCATACCCAGGTTTAGATGGGTCTGCACTCACAGGGTAAGAATACTATATTTGCACCAAGAAAATTGAGGTGCTCTACAGCCTGGATGGAGTTGGGGTACATCATCTCTTTGTATTTGTGTCCAACAACGTCTATATGTAACAGTGCATAGAATTGGTTATGTTGATTGGTTGGTTCCACTCCATGTGAGGCGTGATTTGTTTCCATTTCAAAAGAACTGATCTATGTACTAGTGCATCATAAGGAGAAACTATAGCCATGGACGAGACCAAATACTTCTGAATTTTTATGTCTAACACAGACCCATCTAAACCTATAAATGCACACCCACACAAACCCATCTAAAATTAGTTGAATAACCACCTTAAGGTTGCATATCTCAACTTCACATGAATCGTTGAGGCATTAAATTTACAAAGTCAAGATATGCAACAACATTTTGTTGCATATCATCCCCAGGTTTAGATGGATCTATACTCACATGGTAAGAATACTTTAAACCAAGAGAAGTGAGGTGCTATATAGTATAAAGCCTGGTGGAGGGATGGGATCCATCAACACTTTTACAGTGCATTGAAACTAGATGGAACATCGGGTGAATTCAATACAGCCCATAACACAAACGCATCTAAACTTGTAAATGCACACTCTCGCTGACTAGCACAGACTTATCTTAACATATAAATGCACAATAACACAGACCCATATAAACCTAGCAGGATGCCTACCGACTTAATGGTTGCATATCTCAACTTCACATGAATGAACTACATATTAACTATTGGAATTTATGAAACGATATTGAGCTTCATATCATACCTGGGTATAGATGGGTTTGTGTTCACATGGTAAGAATACTATATTTGCATCAAGAGAAGTGAGGTGTTACATAGCCTAGGTGGAGCAGAGGGTCCATCAACACTTTGCATTTGTGTCCAATGACCTTTGCATATAACAGAGCATTGATGCCTACGAGAAGTGAGGTGTTACACAGCCTAGGTGGAGCAGAGGGTCTATCAACACTTTGCATTTGTGTCCTGGATGGCTTGCAGAAGAGGAATGAGAGCCTCCCCTATGTACAAAAGAACTATAATTGGGCCCTCCACAGCTCAACCAACCACAACCCCTTTTAGGTGGGCTTGGGATTCCATCCACTATGTCCCATTGACGTAGCCATGCCATTTCCAACTACTTAGATCGATTATGCTCATGTCTAGTCTAAATTTGCCAAGGTGAACAACTTCATTGAGTGCATTTAACACATCCGCTAATAGGTTCATTACATATTGGATAGAGCCAATTCTAAGTACAAGAAGTGGCATGATCAGCATCAGGTGCCACACAACTTCCAGGTGGGCGAAAAAGTGTGGCTACATTTGCAGAAGGAGCACCTCGTTGGACCCCACCACAAGCTTCAGCCACTCTGATATGGGTTGTACACCATCACCAAGGCTGTAGGGGATCATTCCTTTGAGCCCAGTATTCCACCATTCCTTGGTATGCACCCATTTTTCAATGTGGACTGCCTTCCCTACTTTCCACCCCTACTGGACACATCTGACATGGCAGAACAACTCACACCAACAGAGTTAAACCCAGACTGCATGGAACAATCCACAATAGATCGAATTATGGACACACATATCAAGAACACCCGCCATTAGAGGATCCAACTATATCGAGTTGTCAAAGCAGGCCAACTCCTTCACCAGGGCAAGTGGCTCACCAGGGACCAAGTTTAGCAGAAGTTCCCTCATCTCATGGAGGAACTCAATGCAATGGGGACCATTACTTTCTAAGGGGGAGGAATGATCGAGGTGGATATTTTTGTCCACCCGCCTATTCCACTTGGACCCCCACCATTGTTTCTTTCAGTTTTTCAGTTTCCTTAATTGTAGCACAATTTACTATTTTTGACAGATTTTCTGGTCCTGAGCTTCCAAAGTTGTTTTGAGGACCTAAACGACGTTTTTTGGGCATGAAAGGTGCGAAAAAAATGAGTCTTTAAGTCTTGATATTCGCTGTCAATAGTTGTATTCCTCAAATAGATTTTTCTAATGATTTATCATGTGTGTCAAACGGAGATAATATGCCAAAATTACGACCCCACGAAATTGATGTGCCAATTTACCCTGACTGGGCCCATAGTCTGGCATTTCATCTCATAGGGTTATGTTTTTGGATGTTTAGGGTTTTCCATTGTTTCTCAATAATAAATAGGCCTTCGAGCGTCATTGTAACACAGTTTGGAGGCAGGTAGCCACCACATCTCTTTTCTGAGATAAGCTACCAGCGCCCTAACTAGTTTATTTCCATTTTGTATGTAAGCATATTTTAGTTATGAGATATTAATTAAATGAAGTCTTATTTCTGCTGCATCTATGTGTTTATGTGTATTTTTGTATTTTATTGCATTCATGCATAAGTCTGGATCAGTGGTATCAGAGCGGTATGCTCTTTCTCGATCCTTCTTTGCATGTCCCCAATGAGGTCAGGGTATAAGGAGTTAGGTATCGATTTGGTTAAACCTTTGCAAGATCAGCCTCACAAACCCCGCCGACCTCACATATGTATCGTCATGATTTTCGTACATCCGTCAAAACAATTGGCTATTTATAATATTATTTTTTAGTTTTTTTGGTTTTTAATTGCTTCTCCTAGTTTAACAAAAGTTATCAAAATGAAAATAAATTAGTCTCATCAATCCTTTTTAACCAATAGAAAATAGAAAATTATTTTTTTCCAATTTCTAAACTTTAAATATTGAAAATATTTGTTTTCTTCAAAATCAATTTAATATAAAAAATTGAAAACCTTACTAGAACTTAAAAAACATAAAATAAATTAATTTCAAGTCAACTCTGTTGTGAATTAAATCATATATCTTTTTGACCATAGCTTGAATTGAAATTTTTTGGGAAGTAGGAACTAACAAATACTTACATTTATTCATATTACAATATTTTAAAAGACAAATACACACATTTAATGGTGTTGGTTATATTTTGAGGTGTGAAATTTCACATAACAATCAAAACAAGTTGTATATTAATGTAATCAACTCAACTTAAACAAGTTTAAAGTGATATTGAACAATGTAAAATTCACATTGTATTGTTACAAACCAAGAAACGTGTTCACTCTCATACTATCTCATGCAAACTAGTATGTAGACCATTTTTAGTGTTATGCCACACATGTAAAATATTGGCATTATTATGTAATGTAACATGGCATATGTTGGGCAAAAATATCATTGTCAAATAATTTCCCTAACATAAATTATCAATCCGAGGGTTTCGTAGACTTACGAAGCACATGCACTGGAAATGTAGGATTGAAGTTAAACTAATTCTTTAGTCTCTGATTCAAGATGCAGTAAACGACGGAAGAGGCTCCTAACTTAGGAGAACCTGGTCTTCCTTCCTCAGATTACTGTCCTTAAAAAGAGAGACTAAAGGGCAGTAGTATGTGATGTGTAGAAAGCAAGAGAAGAGGCTCCTAACTTAGGAGAACCTTATCGTACTTCCTCAACAATTCTACTCCAACATCATTACCACTGCATCATATCGAAGACTGGAAATGTGCAATTGTATAAGAGAACAACAACATGTGAAGAATAACCCTGTGTCGACATATATTAATGATGACGAAAAACAATGAAACTTTACAAAACCAAAACTTATGCTAGACTCTAATTCTCATCTCTAATTTCCATACATTACATTTCATTCTCTACATATCCTATATATTCCAAATGAAGAGAGAGCACTCTCTTTTATACATGAGTGCTTTGAAAACAAGATAAGCAACTCATTATTACAAATACACTTTTCTCTCAACCAATATCCCTACAATTACAAGATATGATCCCTTCAAATCCTCACTCATCTCTCACAAATTTTGGATGAGATATGTTATCCAAATCTCCATGATCTTCTCCTTGGAATAAGCTTGAGCAATTATCCTTTGAATTCTTGAAATGGTGGAGGAAATATTTGAGAAGATTTTTGAATAATCCTTCCAAATAATCCTACACATTACAAAGCTCATCCACATTTGAGATATTAATGAAATATGTTAATTTTCCAATAATTAATCATACATTCTCTTATAATATTAAAAATAAATAAATTGGAAAATAATGAGGTGAACCCATGAAGATGGTTTGGTAAATGGTTAAATGAGGTGATGGAATGTGAGAAATGGTGAAGATAAATATGATGAAAATGCGACAATTACGAGACCCAACATACCCCCCAACTGAACTTGTTGCATGTCCTCTTGCAACCTTGCATGGATTAAAAACTTTTGGCTTTGCATGATTATGGTTTTGAACAGTGTATCATTCCAGGATGTGAAATACATGTACTTCAACTGATATTTTCTATGGTTGGTTCTTGTGTTAACAACCATGCATATAACAAATGTTGATTCTTGTGTTAACAACATTTATTTTTTAAATTTTTTTTAACACATGTACTGAAAATGATAAGTCATGTACTGGAAATGATAAGTCATTAATATGCATAAGAAAACCTTTTCTCATATTTTTGAATCATGCCAAAATAGATATATATGTTTTTAAATCAATTGCAACGAAGTGTAGTTTGGAAGAGTTATGTTGGTTGTCAATATGTGAGGTGATGAATAGAATGAAATGGTTATGAATGTCCCCCCACCCCCAAACTGAAGATGTGTTATGTTTACGAAAAATGTGAAAGATAATGTAATATGGTGAGGGAATTTTCCAAGTTCATTTATTTTCAACATGTAAGAAATTGTTTGATTAAAAAATGGAAAATAACATACCTTCACTTACCCAAACAGTTGATGAACTATGCAATATATATGTAGTTGTTGTCGCTTCTAGATCTAGAAAATGTCATGGTGCTAGATTAGGGAAATATCATGGCGTTGGATCATGTGAATATCATGCTGCTGGATGAAGTGAAGAAATATTATGTGCTTCTTGGTTGTATGAATATGAAGATGATGTATGAAAGTGAAACTGTTGCACTCTCATATGGCTGAAGGAATGTTGTTGCAATTGCCGATGGAGTCATGAAAAATATATATAGTCTTCACCCGCTACATAACTTGTTGGTAAAATTCTAGTCATGCGAATAGATGTGTCGATGTCAAGCATGAAAATAAGTCATTGGATTATCGACCATTAATGGATGTCGTTAACCAATGCGAGGCAAACTCACCATTGGTGTCAATGAGTGCCAAGGTACCCTAGTACATCTTGCAAAGTGAGAATAAATGATCTGATGTCGAGCCACTTGCAAGATCCAACGATCAAGTGACATTGATGTATTCCCATAACTGTCGGTGAGAGAACTTGTCGTTAGGGCATACAAGCCTCTAGGTACTCAAAAGGAACTCTAGTCTATATCCCAGATTAAGTGCTGAGGTCGATGGGTCAAGACTTGTTGAAAGGTGGGCCTTAAGGAATCCCACATCAGTCAACACGATTTTATTGGTAGGACTATAGATGAAAATTATTGTAGTAGAAACAGGGATTCAGGAAAATGATTGCAAGGCAATGGAGTCATGGAAAAAGGAGATATTTGGTTTTATTTATGAGGCAAAAGATGAACTGGAAATGATGAAAGTATATATGCATATTTGAAAAGTGGGCTTCGATATCGATGGCTTCAAGTGGGCTTCTTACCGGGCATGCTAACATAGAAGGAGAAGGGTAAATGATCATGTCATGGCGCAATCGATTTTTTTCAAAAATGTCTGTGTTTTCACTTTGGCATGTTTTATTGCGATTTCTAAAAATCACTTTTGCATTAGATCGTCTTCAACCCTGAAAAAAAAACTTAGCACCATTCTTGCATAAAAATTGTCGCCTTTGTGTGCCAGCTCCGTCGATGATTCCTGTATGAAGTGACTCGAAACAAATTAGCTCATTTTCAAGAATTTATGAAATGTCCATTTATTATTATTTTTCGAAGTTACACCAATCGTGGATGAAGAGGGTGTTGCATCGTAATGTTGAGGATTTTTGCATAAGCTTCTCTTTGACCTACACATATCACCAATCTCATTTCACTTGTAAGGTATTAGTATATGCATCCTAACTTTTTACCATAGATTCACTTAAAATCACTAGAAATTATTAATTTTTGGAAAACATATATGTGAGCCAAATGATGATAAGGTTAATGTAGTGAAATGGAGGTGGAGTGGAAGTGATTTATGGAAGGAGGAATGTAAATGAAGTGAAAATGAACGACAATTATAAAACCCAACATACTTTTATCACCCCCCAACTAAAAGTATTGCATGTCCTCATGCAATCTAATCATTTGATTGCTTGATACTTTTACAATTTGTTTTTATTGGGTTGCAAGAAGGTTGATCCTTCTTTGACAATCATTAAAAAAAAAACATTTGAAAAGGAATTTGCATGGATCATAATGTGATAGTGTATAGTTGTGGGGAAGAAGTATGTTTTATGGGCAAAAAAAATTTAGTGGAAGTGATTTTTTCCAAAAATTATAAATCTAAATTTTTAAGGAAAAAGTTAGAAAATTTCATACCTTAACCTACCGATGAAGATGAATGAGTTTGATATTAAAATATTATTCATTTTCCCACATGTGTGCGCCAATATATTTCTTGCAGATTGCAAGAAATGCATCAGTTTGCACTTCAATGAATACAGGTGTCACTTCCTGAGCCTCTGATATTTGCTTGGCCACTAAATAGGAAGCTTATTTATGATCACCGAGTAGCCCAAATGCTGGAAATTCTTGAACTGGTAGTCCATGTTCTACCCACAATGTTTATATTATTGGAAGCGCTTTGAGAAATTCTCCCTAAAGAAACTAAACTGCATAACACGAGCTTAGGTGCCTTGTCTAAGGAGTAGCTATTATGCAAAATTCATCCCTGGCTTGCACCCATAATTATCTCTTTGAAACTCATGCCAATCAGGTGGGGTAGACCACAAAAAGAAAATGGAGGCTTGCTATGCAATTGAGTACTTCATTGATCACACAAGTGTAGCCAAGCAAAGTTTACAAGATCCCTCTGCAAATTTTTTGTGGCAAAAGCATTGGGCTATTAAACTTGAAATTTGAAATCGCTATTAACAAAATTAAAGGCCATTTCAAACACTTGTTTCCAATTGAATTAATGAATTCAATGTTGGGTGAAAATAATTTCGCCTTGTAAGGAGGCTACAGCTATGTGTTCTCGCACTTTATTTCATCTTCATCGTCCCACTATGCCACCATGATTGGTTGATGATTTTCTTTGATGTACACCATGAGTGAGTGCCCAAGAAGCTTATTTTCCTGGGTTCGGAGGTTCAGTAATTCGTAGGTGTTTGAATTGTGAGAACTCGATGGTTGAGATGTCTACGGGAAAGAGAAAGGCCTCCGATGTGGCTCTCGATTATGAAAATTTCAAATTTTGGCCTAAATTGAAATCCTTCATTACAGCTCGGCATTTTCGGCCTACGTGTAATGAGAAACTCTTGGAATTCAAGGCCGGCGCAACAATTGATATCGAAGGTGAGGTTGATTAGATTTGTGAGCATGTGGATGTTGGGATTGTCAGATTGATTTCGTTCACCAAGGACGTCAATATTGGTGTTTATTCGAATAATTTAACCAACGACAACGATCATTTTCAAAACGACAATGAGACATTTGCGGAGTGCATCGGGCAACTTGATAAGGAGGCTTAATAAGATAGCGGCTCAAAGCAGATACTGAATGGAAAATATTCATGCCATCCTTTGTTGGCGATCTTTGTGTAAGTATAACACCCCATTCAACACGTGTAAGCCTTGGAACACATCAAGGTGTGATTTTGTTTAAACCATGGCAAGTCAATACCATTATAGAACCACTCATATGCATACCATTAATGCAATGTAACTTGGTGGAAATTAATCCATAGAATTTGCTGAGGATAGCAATAAACCTTATCTGGGACAGATATTTGGATCTTGTAGAACATGATCACTCGTTTCTCCGTTTCATTATCATCAATGCATCGCCCCCATCACGCAGAGATAAATTCGCATCCAAATCCCTAGCATCCAGCATAAGCAGTTTTCCAATCGATCAAAATCCCGCTTGAGGAGGAGTCATTAAATTCTGTGATGGAGGGCCTTCTATTTTCAACTTGATATCATTCGAGGACCACTTGTTGGAACTTCTTCTGTACCTGTTTTTTGGACATCTTTTATCTGTGTGCTTGTCGATGCTCTAATAAAGGGCGAACTATATTCTAATTTTGTGCAGGAACATCTAGCCCCGAGTGGCTATAAGGAGCGCTCTGTCGTTGCATCGATTAAGTGTTTCCAAGCACCATGATCTCTCTCATTTTCGAATTTTGGGCATAGCATGTTCTCTTGGTTTGATTGGGCCCCCTTTATGTGAGATAGCATTTTTTCAATGGCTTTTTCTCTTAAAAATATTGTCACACGTATGGCCTTGTGGGTTTGCATCTTTGTTATTGTTTATTTCATGACACCCGGTGTGGAGGGATGCAACATTTCTCCTCCCACAATTGTATGCTCAAGAGGAGAAGCTGCGTGCGACATCATCAACAACCAAGGCTTTTGGGAAGACCAGACCCCTTGTAGGGCGACCGCCGTTTTTTTTCCCACCACGGAGGCAGAGCTAGTGGCTGTTGTTGCTGAAGCCGTGAAGAGAAAACAGAAGATTAACACTGTTAGTGGGCTCGCTCACAACCACACCAGACTAGTTTGCATGGGGGATGGGGGCATCATCATCAACACAAGAAACTACGCAGCCACTCCAGCTGTTAACAAAGCTGCCCAGAGGGATAGTGTATGGCCAACAGGACTTTAACCTGGAATTTTCGAGGGCATGTCCAAATATATATATATATATATATATATATAGAGAGAGAGAGAGAGAGAGAGAGAGAGAAAAAACCTATATGAAAGGAATGTTTGAAGGTAATCTAAAAGTAATTGGAATGGATGAGTGCAAAATATTTTTATTATATATTTTTTTAATTTGTTTTATTTCAAATAAAACAAAATTTAAATGATTTTTTTTTTTTTTTAATAAATAAATGAAATTAGAAAATTTTGAAATTAAAACTAAAATTTTAGAAATCTAAAAAAACTATTTATTCCTAAAAATGTTAGAGCCATCTTATTTTCTGATCCTCGCGATCGCACGAAGCACGGAGGAGAGCATACTTATTCTGAAGACGGTGTTTTATTCATTATCCTACCTATTCTATGCTAATTAAAAATTAGAAATTAGTTACGTGTAGTCAAATAACCAATGTAACCATCCAAATAACCAATGTAACCATCCACGCAACAATATTTTGAATATGTTCATTGTGAATTTTGTGAATGAAAAATATAAATATGCAAAAGTGAATAAATCTAACTGTTGTAATTGGAAACTACCTAAATAAAAATAAAAAGGCGGATCTAATTGGGTATCTACTTGGAACCATTGTTCGATAAAGCTTTCATAGGCTCGATTTTCCTCACTCAGATCATGTTGTATTTTTTTTTCATCTTCCTCGATCTCCTGTTTGAAGAATTGTTCATCCTCAGATGCATAGGAGTTTCCATATGTTGAATCTTCATTCGTTGCTCAAGGGGGAATTAAGCTCTTGGCTGCTGTCAATATCTCCTTTTCGTAGGAAGAGGAGATCCCTACTTTTGCAAGGATCTGAGCGAGTTGTTCCAAGCTAATACTCATTGTTAAATCATTTTAAAAACACTAACAATCACTCTTCACAGTTGCAGAAATCAAATGCTCTTGCACACATATCAAACATGGAGAAATTAAACACACTTGCAGGAATTGAAATTCACACTTGCAGGAAAAGTAACCTATACCTCAATCCATCGTGCTTCCCTTGCAACGACGCCAAAATGTTGGGTGAAACTATCATCGTCAAATAATTTCCCTTACATAAATTATCAATCTGAGAGTTTCGTAGACTTACGAAGCACATGCACTGGAAATGCAGGACTGAAGTTAAACTAATTCTTTCGTCTCTGATTCAAGATGCAGTAAACGACGGAAGAGGCTCCTAAACTGATTATCGTCTGTGGGAAAGGCGTGAATTTGGTTGTATACTTCCATCATGTTTATTGTGTTTCCCTTGGAATCTTCTATTATCCCCTCATTTTCATCAAGGAAATTCTCTTGAAATGGGGGTATGACTTGTTGATCAGAGTCTCTCTGTCTTCTTGGAGGATTGTTTCTCCTAAAGTTCTGGTTTTGGTTTTGATTTTGGTTTCTGTTTGATTGCTGACTTGGACAACCATCTTTTCCATCATTTTTTCTAGCCTTTCCATGTTTTTGGCTAGACTGTCATATTTGGGATCAGATGTGGAAGCTGATGTGTCATCCTTATAGGTTACCTTCTTCTCAGCCCTCATTTTGGCTCTTTTTTCAATCAGGTTTGCTTCTACACTCACTCCTCCTTTCTGCATGTATTCTAAAGTGTCATAATCTCTCTCCCTAAGTTGATAGGCCATATTAGCATCAAAGCCTTCAGGGTATTTCACTAGGGCCATTCCTTGGGGAGGTTTCATGTGTGGTGGAAGAGTGTTGTAGACATTGTTGAATCTAGTGGAGTAATCATGGACACTCTCTCCTTGATTTCTTTTCAAATTTTTATATTCTGCTAAGATTTGGAGAGGGTTTCTTTTTACTTCCCATTTGTTTATGAAAGTTTGGTGTAAAGAGGGAAGGTCATTGATGCTATTAGGAGGTAATCCTTTAAACCACTTCTTCACTTCTCCTCTTAAACTCTGAGCAAAGATCCTCATCTTAATGGTTTCATCTTCAATTTCAATATAGTCAAAAGAATCTTCCATCCTATCTACATGATGTTGAGCTGTGGTAGACTCTTTCCCAGTGAAATGAGGGATTTTTTACTGATAATCATTGGGTAAAGGGGCCAAAGGCTGTGGTAACACCAAGGGAGCATACCATGCTGCCATGATGGTGCTTTGTGGAGGTAAAGGATTGATTTGAGCAGCTAGTATGTGGATGACAGAAATGCTAGGACCAACAACACACTGTTGAACTGATTTAGGGTGATAGAGGCCCAAGTTTTGAATAAAATGAATATCAGGAGGTGTAGATGGAGGGGTCTCTCTCTCCCTAATATGTTGACCACTATGAGATGGTGAACTTGGAGGCTCGAGGTCTGTCTGATCTATAGCACTGAATGAATTATTTCTTGGTAAATCACTTGGTAAGTCTAAGTCAAAAAGAGTATCTGATAGAGCTGTAAAGTTTTCAGGCGCAGAGTTAGCTCTATAAATGGGTCTGATAATAGTTGGCTTTCTAGGGGTGGGAGATTTCCTAAGAATTCTCTCTGGATTGTCAACTATTTCAGGTGGGCTTGGATTAGGATAAGCTCTAGTATAGACTGTTCTTGAATCCAGTATATTGTCTCTTAACCAAGAAGCTTAATCCTATGTGTTTCTTCTGATATGGCTGATGTTGTAACGAAAACTGGTCTTCCAGTGCAGTCTTGTGAAAACAAAGATAATCAACAGAACTACTGATCACCAGTGGAGTCTTTAGTCATTAAGGAACTGTGGAGTCGCCAGGTGGAAGGTTTATAATGTTTCAAGGAGATTTACTATCCACCCCAATGATTAACTTACCAAATCTAGGCTGATTTGTCTTGCTTCCCCAGTGGAGTCACCATTATGTTAGGGTTCCTATGATTTGGCAATACCAAATGATAAGACAACATCAAACCACTTTGGGATCTCAGGATCTAGCCCTCCTGGATCCAGAGAGGGATCTCTCTGCAAATGCAAAGAATAATCTATCTTTGAAGTTAAATTTAAGGTATTAGGCTAGTTATAGGGCACAAGGGTTGTTGTTTTGTTTATTTGGTTGTTGGGAAACATGAAAGAAGGGTTCAATGGAAGACAGAAAGTGAGCAAAGAAGGATTTTTGGCAATGGGGAGATAATTCAAAGGATACTCAAGTCCATTGGGCAATGGGGTCATAAAAGGGTTTACTTGCAATTCAATATCCAAGGCTTTCAAATGGGCTAGTCATCCAAAACAGAGGATCTCTAAAGATGATAGTATGGGATGAAATGATGGGAAGTGAAGTGAATGACAAGGAAACCTTCCAAGGTGACCACTTGGGAGCAAGTCTAGGGATATGGCACTCCTTAATCATCTATGACCAAACTTCTAATAAGGATAACTCTTCAGACAATAGAAAACATTCAAGATTTGATGCAAATTGAAGCCTAAGATCAAAGAAAGACTTTTAACTTTCAATGCTTTTGACATTCAACTTAAGGGATCTTAGAAAAGCTTAATTGTTGGAAAATGACCCTAGTGAGACATAGTCAACTCTAAACTCCAAGTATCCCAATTCTTCCAGCTAAAACTAGACAAGAACATCTAAGAACAGACTCTTAAATTCACACATTAGTAAGCAGTGAATAACCAACTACTATACTGGTTAAATTATCTCAAATTTGTTCTCAGATCACACATATAGTAGAAAACATCCAAGATAAGAAGAGAAGGAAGCATTAGGGTACCATGAAGGGGTATATCCTTGTTGGGTATGTGTTATATTCTTTCCACGTCTAGCCCCACACGCTATACGTTGCGTCAGGCGCAGCAAGGGGGTCATAGGGGGGGCGGAAGCCCCCCCTGTCGGGGTCTAGGGCAACGTCCCGACGAAATTTTTTTTGGTGTGCGGTCCCACTCATAGGCGGACCCACCCATGTTTTGTGCATGAGTTTGCACATGGTTTTTTGGGGTACGATGGTTTTCGACCCTTGGTATTTTGTAGATCCGGTCAAGGGAACTACGGTTATGTTCTAATCCAGGGTTAATGGATTGGGGTTTATGTATGCTTCGGCATGTATATATATGTGTTGTAACACTAAAAGGAATATAATGAAAAATCAAGCTGGTCGTCCCGATTTGGGATCCGGGGGAAAATCTCTGTGTTTATCTGTTTTATGTTTTATGCTCTCGCTATTGTTTATTTTCTGTTATAAGATTCGTGTGTAGATAATTTCTGTTCAGGGTTAAAACCTACATTTGGTATCAGAGCTGTTTCGACTTCAAGGGGATGCCTTTGCTGCTGAGGGTTTTTTTCTCGGGCCTGAGGTAGACCCTGTTCAGTGGGAGATCTGCGGGATTGATTCTTGCGGTGAAAGAAGATGGCAAGCGGCGGAAAGATAGAGATCAAGAAATTTAATGGTCAGAGTTTTGAGTTGTGGAAGCTCAAGATGGAGGATCTGCTGGTGGATAAAGATCAGTGGATCGCGGTAGATCTAGGTACTAAACCAACGGCAATGTCAGATGAAGACTGGAAGAAACTGGATCGGAAGGCTAAGAGCACAATACGGTTGTGTGTCTCAGATTCAGTATTGTTGAATGTATCTGGGGAAGCTACGGCGAAAAATTTGTGGGAAAAACTTGGGACTTTGTACCAATCTAAGTCTTTGGTGAATAAGTTGTTCCTGCGGAAAAAGCTGTACAAACTGAGGATGAAGAATGGAGACTTAGTGACAGAGCATCTGAATGCCTTCAATACTATGGTAAGTCAGCTGTCATCTGTTGATATTAAAATCTCGGATGAAGATAAGTGCATCAGTTTTTTGTGTTCTCTACCAGACTCGTGGGATAGTCTGGTTATTGCAATAGGTAGCAATACAACTACCTTGAATTTTGATGACATTGTCTCAGCCTTGTTGTCAGAGGAAATGAGACGGAGAAATATGGAGGGCTAGAATGGAGATGCCTTATATGTACGAGGAAGGTCCCAAAACATAAACAAGAATAAGGTTTCGAGTGGGAGATCCAAATCTAGAGGGAGATCTAAATCTCCTGGAAAGTTTGTAAAGGTGTGCTGGAAATGTGGAAAGGAAGGACACTACAACAAGGAATGCAGATCTAAAGCTCCTGAGAAAGGAAAGGGATCTGATGATGCTCCTTCTGCAGAGGCAAAAACCACCTCGGATGAAGGTGGGGATGTGTATTTGGCTTCTTCTTCAAATACACATGTATATCATGAGTCATGGTTAATTGACTCGGGTGCATCCTTTCACTTCACTCCCCATAGGGAGTGGTTCTGCGAGTATGAGAAATATGATGGCGGCGATGTATTCCTAGGGGATGATAGGAAGGCCAGAATCGTCAGACGTGGAAAAGTCAAGCTGAAGCTACAAGGTGGAAGGATTAGAACACTTCCTAGTGTTATTCATATTCCTGCATTGGCTAGAAATCTGATTTCTATAAGCAAGATGGATGATGTAGGTGTAAAAGCAATGTTCAAGAAAGATGCCTGCAAGATGGTTTAGGGAGCACTGGTATTAATGCGGGGAGTTTGGACTAGAAATCTGTACAAGCTACAAGGTAGCACTGTTATTTATGGGTGTAACAGTTCTGTGGTTCCTGAAAGTGGAGCGGAAAGCCTGGATGTCTCTGGAGAAAAGACCATGCTATGGCATCAAAGGCTTGGACATATTGGAGAGAAGGGCCTTCGGATATTGCATAGAAATGGTATGGTAGAAGGTATGTCTAATTTCTCTTTGGATTTCGATTTCTGTGAACATTGTGTATATGGGAAGCAAAATTGGGTGAGTTTTCCTTCTAGTGTTAGGAGGGCGAACAAGATATTAGAACTTGTGCACAATGATGTGTTTGGACCTGTGTCAGTTCCATCACTAGGAAATTCTATGTACTATGTTTCATTCATAAATGAATTCTCAAGGAATACATGGATATATTTCTTGAGGAAGATATCTGAAGTATTTGACAAATTTAAAGAATTTAGCTCTGGTGGAAAACCAGACAAAGAAGAAGATAAAGGCGCTTAGGACAGATAATGGTGGGGAGTTCTGCAAGAAGGAATTTGAAGAGTTCTGTAAGAAGTGTGGTATAGCAAGGTAGAAGACTACTCCATACACACCTCAGCAAAACGGAGTTGCAGAAAGAATAAACAGAACGCTGATGGAAAAGGCAAGAAGCATGCTTAGTGGTACTGAGTTAGGACAAGAATTCTGGGCAGAGGCAGTGGAGACTGCATGTTACTTAGTTAACAGATCACCTTTATCAGCGTTGGAGGATAAGACTCCACATGAGGTATGGATTGGTAAGAAACCCTCTCTTTCACATCTAAGGGTATTTGGATGTGATGCATATGTACATGTTCCAAAGGAGAAAAGGACCAAGTTGGATAATAAATCTGAAAGGTGCATCTTTGTTGGGTATAAGGATGGTTTAAAGGGTTACAAGCTTTGGAACCCAGAAACAAGGAAGGTTGTGTACAACCAAGATGTGGTGTTTAGAGAAGTGAAATATGTTGTTAAACATGAAGTCCTACCAAAGGAACCTGAGAAGATAGAGTTTGAGCTAAAGGAGGATGAATCAGACTCTATAATAGAAGAAGACTCAGAAGATGAAGAGCCACAAACTCCAGCTTTGAGAAGATCAATTCGGGAAAGAAGGCAACCAGAAAGGTATAGTCCATCTGCTTTCTGTTCAGGTTTTGCCTTAACTATAACTGATGATGAACCCAGAACTGTCAGGGAGGCAGTAGATTCAGAGGATGGAAAACTACGGAAGGAGGCCATGGTTGATGAAATGGCATCCTTGCACAAAAATGATGCATGGGATTTGGTGGAGTTTCCGGCTGGAAGGAAGCCCATTGGGAGAAAATGGGTGTTTAAGAAGAAGATGAATGTAGAAGGCAAGGTGGAGAAATACAAAGCTCGGTTGGTAGCGAAAGGTTATTCCCAAGTGTCGGGAATTGATTTTGGTGATATTTTTTCTCCTGTTGCCAAAGTTACTTCTATTAGATTACTTTTATCTGTTGCTGCTGCATTTTATTTTGAGATAGAACAGATGGATGTGAAGACAACATTTCTTCACGGGGATCTAGAAGAGGAGATCTACATGAAGCAACCTGAAGGCTTTATGGTGAAGGGTAAGAAAGAACTAGTATGCAGATTGAAGAAGTCTCTGTATGGGTTAAAACGGTCACCAAGGATGTGGTATCAGAAATTTGATACCTATATACGGGGACTTGGCTTCACCAGAAGCAAGGAGGATCACTGTGTTTATTTTAAATTAATTGGTGACCGTGTTATTTATTTGGTCTTGTATGTGAATGATATGTTGTTGATTGGAAATGACAAAGAAATTATCCAAGATTTGAAGACCCAACTGTTCTCCAAATTCGACATGAAGGATCTTGGTGCTGCAAACTATATTTTGGGCATGGAAATTAAGAGAGATCAGGCAAAGAGGAAGCTCTGGTTAAACCAGAGGAAGTATGTCGAAACTATATTGCAGAGGTTCAATATGCAGGATAGTAAACTAGTGAATGTTCCTATTCCTGTAGGTGTAATGTTGTCTGTTGAACAATGTCCCAAGACACAAGAAGAAGAGGAGGAGATGTCTCATGTTCCATATGCAAGTGCAGTGAGTAGCCTGATGTATGCAATGGTCTGTACTAGACCAGACACTGCACATGCAGTGGGAGTATTGAGCAGGTTTATGTCAAACCCAGGGAAGGAGCATTGGACAGTAGTGAAGCGGGTTTTCAGATATTTACGTGGCACTAGTGATTATGGCTTGTGCTACCAGGGAAGACCAGGATTGGAAAGAATGTTGGACATTCGCGGTTTTGTTGATGCAGACTGGGCTGGAGATCTGGACCAAAGAAGATCTACAAGTGGGTATGTGTTTAGCCTATTTGGAGGCGCAGTCAGTTGGATGAGTAAAAGACAGTCTGTAGTGGCTCTTTCAACTACAGAGGCAGAATACATAGCAGCCACTCATGCGAGCAAGGAAGCAGTTTGGTTGCAGAGATTGTGTTCAAGTATGGGGTTGGTACAGCAAGCTATAAGGATAGACTGTGATAGCCAAAGTGCAATTTTCTTGGCTAAGAACCCTACTTATCATTCGAAGACAAAGCACATTGATGTTCAATATCACTTTGTTAGAGATATGGTTGAGGCTAAAAGGGTGTTGCTGGTAAAGGTGGACACTTTGAAGAATGTTGCAGATGCATTGACAAAGTCTGTGAGCACTCAGAAGTTCTCTTGGTGTAGAGAAACAATGGGTGTTGAAGAATTGGCCCAATTACTAAGCTCTCCTGTGGCCCCCTGTGGAAAGAAAACAACAAGTGGGAGAATGTTGGTATATTTTCCATTGGCAGAAGCGAAATTTTGGCCCCATGTTGTCTTGCAGGCGCAGGCGGGGGGGTCCACGGGGGGGTGAGTGCCACAGAGACGAATTTTTTTGGTATGCGGTCCCACTCATAGGCAGACCACCCACCCATGTTTTGTGCATGAGTTTGCACATGGTTTTTGGGGTACGATGGTTTTCGACCCCTAGTATTTTGTAGATCTAGTCAAGGGAACTACGATTATGTTCTAATCCAGGGTTAATGGATTGGGGTTTATGTATGCTTCGGCATGTATATATATGTGTTGTAACACTAAAAGGAAAATAATGAAAAATCAAGTTGGTCATCCCGATTTTGGATCCAGGGGAAAATCTTTGTGTTTATCTGTTTTATGTTTTATGCTCTCGCTGTTGTTTATTTTATGTTATAAGATTCGTGTGTAGATAATTTATGTTCAAGGTTAAATTATCTCAAATTTCTTCTCAGATCACACATTTATTAGAAAACATCTAAGATAAGAAGAGCAGGAAGCATTAGGGTACCATGCAGGGGTATATCCTAAGCCAGATTACTGATTGTTATCAGAGAAATGAAATATGATGAATTACAGAGGGAAAACATAGACAAAGATAGAACACATCACTGTTGCTTTAAATCAGGATCCAATGAACGTGCTTGTCATATTAAAGAGCAACACCAATCATATACATCATTGTCCAATAGCTTTATATTCAGTCTGAAATTATCTCCTCGGCCTATTTTACAATTGATACATACATAACTCTATCTCAAAGGAACAACTTACAATCCATGGTTATCCAAACAACAACCTTTACAATGTATTTTTCAAGAGTTCTTATAGCTAAAGAGAGGCAGTAGAGGTAGATAGAGTTTTAAATGAAACATTAAAACCGAGGAAGAAGTGTGCTCGAGGCTCATTTCTATTTTAATATCACTGCATTGACTTTCAGCACTTTTTGGATGAAAGAGTGGTCTTCGACAGGCTGATGATAACTTCAGAGGTATGTTCTTTGTTGTACTTTTCGGTTGTTTGTACTCTGCAGTACTCTGGGGAAAGTCAGGCAGATAAATGACTTCAGGCCTTCCATACTGCATAACAAATGCTCTGGCAATCTTAGGACTAATGTCAGGGTGGTGATCTTCTTAGGAACATTTATGGAGAATAAAAAACATTATGGGAATTCGTCCTTTCTTGGGAAAGAACCTTCTGCTGATGTGAAACACTGATAAGGTTTGTTCATGTGTTTTAGGCCTTATTAGGCCTTCTGGGTCATTCATAAGGTCTTCAATCTATACATTTTCCCTCTAACACTGGATTAAAGCATTAAATCTTCAATAATGGCTTTAAATCTCTCAGAACTGTCACTGATACTCTTTGCCGCTTCTGTTGACTGTCTCTGTGAATACTGCAGGTTTTAATGGGGCTGGAGGGTTTGAAACAGAGTTAATAACTCTGATTTGGATAAAAATATGTGTTTAAAACCCCCTCAGGAGTCTTTCCTGCAATCTTTAGCTCTGAAAAAGCTTTCTCCGCACTCTGTGTCACCATGATAGTGATTGTGAGAAAGAACGGTTTTCACCGTCTGTAACCCTGCAAAACACAATAAACTCGTTAGGAAAAATCCCTGGGAGTGGAGGTTGGATGCTGTGGAGGACTGAGGGAATGGCAACGCAGCAGTGAAAATAGTGGCTGCAACGAAGAAAACAGTGGAAAACCATGCAGAATGGAGGAGAAATTGGTTTGATGGAGGTCTGGTGAAAAGATGGTTTTGGACCGTTGGATTAGATCTGATGGTGCTGATTGATGGTCGAGATTCATCGATGGAGCTGCTTTAGAAGGTTAGGCTGAGAAATTAAATTTTAATGTAAAACATAAAAGTTTGACCTTCGGGCGAATACAAAGGGGAAAAGATTAAAATGAATGAAAACAAAGGCTTTTTGATGGTGGGACTAGGATGGCAGAGGAAAATTGAATGCGGATCGTCGAATCACTAAAGAAATCAACGGCAGAGATCTTCCAATGAAGTCTAATGCAAATAATATGGACGGGAACGCGATGAACATGGGTTGTTGATCTGGATCAAATGGACAGTCGGGATTGAATGAAGGATTATATAAGGGAGGGGCGGTTTTTAGAGGAAAACCATTGGCTTCGCACGGCTTCAAGGTGGTTTTGAAACTCCTCCAAAATAACACGATATGCGCCGCTGCCAGACACGTGTCCCTCTCAAAACCGCTTTCATCGCGTAAATTTGAAGCATTAAACTTCGGATGCCAAAATAACGCGATATGCACCACAACTGTTGGATTAAAGGCGGGGAAATATGACGGTGCAGGATAGTGCGCGATATGGAAAGGTGCACGGTCGGTAAGGTGGGGAAAAGTCAACGGCGGATTAAATCTTGACCGTCAGATTTACGGAATGGACGGCTGAGATTTAAAAGAGGAAGCGGAGGCAAAGGGGCAAGTGAATGGGCGGGGAGAAGGAGAGTCGTCGGATCTATCGGGATGAACGGCTGAGATCTGATCGCATCGGGGAAAAGGTAGGGGGCCAAAACACCGAGCTTTGATGTTGTGATTACGCGTGGACTGTCAGATCTAAGGGGAGATCGACGGTCGAGATTTGATCGGAGGGAAATGACGGAGGGCATAGGGGCGGAGCGCGGAATCTGGGCAGTTGGTTCTTGTGTATTCAACGGACCAAATTAAAACCGATGGGGTGATGATGTTGGGTTGTCGGGTTCATCTCCAACCATTGGATCTACACAAACAGAGGGTTGAGATTCAATCGGAGATCGCCAATTGGAGGAAACAAGGTGGCGCTTAAGATTTCTTGCGATTGGTGATTGTGCGAGGTTAGCGCTGACCGTTAGATCTGTGAAGACCAATGGTTAATATCACAGCGGAGGTTGATGGAACAAAATGTCATCACATCGGATATTTTCAATTAACAAAGGGGAAAGGCCAATGGGAAACTTTCGATTGCAATTAGCATCACGGGGCTTAGCGCCTGGTCCTGGCGCCAGGTTACATGCGGAATGGGGCTAAGGGCTAGGCCAAAAGGGGCTTAAGCCTGTTCTAAGGTAAAAATGGGTTTTTTAGGCTCAAAAACAGAGTTTTTAACTCCAAATGATGGGTTCTGGTAGAGGGGAAAATGGGTTTTTAAACCAAATGAAGGGATTCACAAGGTTTTAAAACGGGAATTTGATGATTTAGAGGACTTAGGAAGGGATTTTGAGGGTTTTTAGGAAAATTTTGAGAAGGGAAAAAAGGGGTGAAAATGGGGAATTTGCAGGGATGCAAGGGAGCAGATGGAGGCTTTCTTGAGAAATATTTTTTCACAAACAGTGAGGCTTTCCAATGGAACAACAGTGAGGACTATTCAGAGGATACACAACACAAGGAGGGTTCAAGGATGATAGGTTTTCAAAGGAAAAATATCTCTTGAAGACTCAGAAACAAATTTAGCCACCTGTTTGCTCTGTCAAAACTTATAGGTGGCTAACATGTGCTACGAAATCACCAGCGTTTTCGTCGCGCAAAATCAACTTTTTACACTGAGCGCGCTACAAAAACTTGGTTCCGTGGCTTATTCATCAAATTTTCGAAAAAAACTTTAAAAATGGGTTTCAAAACGTGGCATAAGATCTTTGAAGAATGAAACAAGGTTAATGAACATTGTTTGGTGATGTAATGAGACTTTTAACCCATGATCTAGACCTTTAAAAATATAAAAATGACTCTAACCCTATCTAGCACTATGACTTAGGAACAAGTGTAACTAACCAAGTTTCAAATTTTTTTTATAGTGATAACACTCGGAATGAGGGAAAATCATGCCCTCTCCTAGATGGGCCAGTAATAAAATACATGTCCTCCTGAGTGGGTGTGTACCACTGGTTAGGACCAACCCGGAAAGCATGTCAGTTGGAATTCCACCTTAAGATAAGCTGTTGCAATAACCCATTATGGCCCTTTAGGGATGTAGCCTCCTCATAGAAATTGAGGAGGCCTACCTCCCTTAGGAGCGCCTCGGTGGTTGTCGTAATAGGGTGAGTGTCCATCAATCTCTCCCTCTCTCGTGCCTCCCACAGGCGAACCATGCTATATTGGTCTGCCATATATTCCTGTTGTTCCATCTCTTCTCTCCTTTGACGTCGGTGAATGATGACATATTAAATACAATTTATTTATTAAATGAGAGATGTATTTACAAATATATATATATTTTTATGAAAAAAAATAGTATGTGCACCAAAAAAAAAGTCATGCAGAGGTACGAGTGCATCAGTTTTTATTGCGTACCATCTGCGGTGTGCCTGGAAATTTTCAACACACCACACAACATGAACTGTACTTTCTCAAACAGTGCATTGACGAAAATATCCATCCCGAGGTGGATAATTACGTCAACGCACCGCCAAACATTAGTTAATGGTAAACGGTTTGGTCGTTTAACCAATCAAGCCATTGACTATGTACAAATTCATGAGGGTGGTGCGCTGACAAAACTACTTGCCCCGGAGCTAATAGTTCCGTTAATGCACTACCCTCCTGGCATCGTTACACGGTCAATGGTGCGGTGGTATAACCCACTACATCGTTGACTATGGACCAGTGTCCGAAGGGTGGTGCGCTGACCAAAATATCTGCCCTGAGGCGGGCAGATATTTTGGTTAGCGCACTGCCCTCCCGAACTTGGACATAGTCAATGGTGCGGTCGGTTAACCAACCGCACCACAATTTATGCATTTAAAAAAAACACGGTGTGTCGTTTCGGTACAACACTAGAACCAATGCAGTTATCGTTAGCACCAGTTGCGGTGTGGCCTATAAATTTACGGGCAGCACTGCGAACTAGTGCGAGCCAAATGGCTCGAGCGCACCGTGCGAGATTTTTTTTTTTTTTAAAGGGTGAGTTTAAGTTTTTTTTACAAAACTAATCCGCTAAAAATTTTAATTATGGAGAAACAAGTAAAATACCTGTACATTTGGACGTCGCAGAAACATATTTGTTGTAGAATTTGCAAAACTAATTTTTCCCACTGTTTTCTAAAATTCGAAATGGAGATGGTGGGAAATGGATGGTAGCAGTGTATGCAATGGGAGCACCGATAGTAGGGCACCTCACACAAGGGAAATTCACACCGTTGCTTGAGAGCTCTAGAGAACTGAAGAAGTGAAAATGCGGATTTTTAACCATAATTTTTTTTTATTTAACCCGATTCCGGTGTGCGGGTTTTTGAGGTGCATCAGACAGTTTCTTCCAAGCGCACTGGGCTGTTTCAATTTTTACGTGGGTTTTATAGCGCACTGGGGCTGAATCTGTGTAGTGCACCGGTGCGCTACAATGATTGGACGCACCGAGAGGGTTTGTACGGAGAGAACGGTGTCCTAGTGTGCCAATTTGTAGTATGCACCGATGCTTTTCCAGTTGAACACACCGGTGCGATGTAGGATGAGAAACAAACTAGACAAAAACATCTGCAAAAATCTCCACCCGCCAACCTCCTCTAGAAACCTTCGCTACAAACGGATATCTGGGCTATTTTTATAATGGGTTCCTCAAAAATGTCCGCTAGAGGGTATTTTCCTTGTAGTGAATATAGTTTGTTAAAGAGAGCTCTTTGCATAATTTTTTTTGAATAGGTAGATTAATGATTTGTCTTTGAGGATATCACATTAATATGCTCATACCTACTAACCAGTGAACTTGAGATGTGCTTGCCCTAGGTGTTGAGAATAATATCACATGGACTGGATTTTGGATTAGTCATGCTAAATTTTAATTTATTTCTTTTCTCAAATATTTATTAGTAACATAACATATCTTGATTGATTGACACACTTTTTTCTATGCATGTAAATTTCCATAATGATGAACCTATTGTTTTTTCACATAGAATGAGCATCCTTTGGAAGAATTTGTTAAAAAATCATCAAATCCTAATGAAATCACTATATCAATAACTCGTTGAAACCATGAAGTTTTGAGTTAATCCAAGATATGTGATGTAAATTCCAGTTCAAAGACATCTATTAATATGTGACTATGTTAATAAGCATTTTAATGACCATTTTATCCATCACATTTTAATGAGTGTTTTATCCATCACTTTATTATAAAAATCAAGTTGCAATCTACTTCCTTCCTTATAAGGAAACATCTCCATATTTTCATTTAGGAAAATTAAGCAATGCTTCAAATCACTTATTAAAAGGCTTCCTTATCCATCACTTTATTACACTTTATTATAAAAATCAAATTACAGAGGAGCTAGAGCGCTTTAAAAAGCTCCATAAAACTACCTTTTTTTACCCACAACCCGCTGTCTCTATCTTAATTAAAATAAAAATAAATTTTATTTTATACTACTGGTATGGTTATAAATTAATAAAAATAAAAATAAATTTTATTTTATAATGAGTGCACATGATTCAATTTACCGTTGGAACGTCGATCTACCTCGTGGCGTCTGAAATGGACTGAAAACTTCCTGAATTTTACTCAAAATTAAAACAAACCATATTTCAACTGTGTAAAGGTCCCGTACGCATCCACAAGATCGATTTTTCAGACGTGCGATTTTCAAATGTGTCATACTTAATTTAAATTTTATTTTCTAGAAAGCCAATTAAATTTGGATTAATACTTTACTGTTAAACAGCAATTTGCAGGCATTAGTAACAACAATATCACTCCTAATAAAAGTGAGAATTAATCTTTAGGAAAAATTCTCAAATATAAAACCGTGTATTCTAACATCAACCTTTAACCAATATTTTTATTTTGTTATACACTTATTACTATATGAGTAACTTTAACCAATATTTTTATTTTGTTATATTCTAACAACTATTTGAAAAGAGACATCCCTATCTCATTTGCAAATTCCAAAATTCGAAAGACAGCAGCTACGCCTATCAATTTACTCTATTTCACTACTTTCAGGCGAATTCTACAATCGGGATAAAATCCGGATAAGTTCAGTATGTGGAAAGTGTTTTTGGTGTTTTTTTTCAGTTTATTATTTTTAAATTAGTAGGAATTTATTGAAATTAAGATAATTTTACATAATCAAAATAGTTTAAATTTTTTTTAAGATATTAAATTTATATATAATTCAAAAAATCAATTTAAATAACATAAATCAAGATTTCATCTCAAAAATTTCCACAATCTCGAAAAAAAAATAATAACAATTACTTTACAAAATGCCATGAAATTAGATTTGCGGCTCCGAAAGACGATCCCTGTTTTGCCTATCTGTCTTGTCAGACGTTATAAGAAGAAAAGAGTTTTAATGATATTGGAGTACGTGATATTTGCTGCGAGTACGATGACCCACACGCAACTGTTGGGCAGATATTGGCTGGCGGGCGGAACGAGAACAGATGTATTTTATTGTTGCAGACGAGGCACAGGTGGCGATGTTTTAAGGGGGTCTGGAAAGTCGAAGGAGAAGAGTGGCAAAGTCACAGCAGCTTTCAGTGACATCATGAAGGGTGATGGGTGGGTGCGACCGGTATTGAATTCCAGTTATTTAATGGTTTGGAAAGAATTTTTTAATAGTGTCGAAATTTTAAATTTAAATTAGCAGTGATGTGTTTTTTTTGTTATTGGTAAATGTAAGTTGATTTATTATTGTTATTTAAGAAATACTATATTATTTAAAATATTTTTGGTAATTTATAAGAAATAGATTTTCATTTCTTTAAATCTAGAATGATTAACCTGTTTCTTATCTCTGATCCTTTTAGTGAAATAAAAACAATTTAAAATATACTCTAAACCCATTAAACTTTAAAAAATTATATAATACTTTTTTTTTTTAAATTTCTAAGTTCTTCACATAATCGTAACAAGTTTCTAACACGTTCTAGCATTATTAATGGATGTTGAATGTTTATTTGTGCATGTAAAATTGAATTGAATTCATAGTTGGTCAATTTCATACCATATTTCATCCTGAAAATATTATTAGTCTATACGTCCATAGTATCTTAATAGAAATAAAAAGTTGTAAGGCCTTTAGCAACTTACAAGCCTCGATGTTTTGGTTCGAAACTTCGGCTGTCAATGTTATTCTCAATCATGATGTGCAATATATTTATTTCTTGGTTAGGAGTTAAAACAATAACAAGGAATTGTAATGGTCGATTAGATTATGTTACAGCGTCATCGGATTATAAGCTTTTGATTCATGACTGCCGATTTATTCAGATTACATAGACAGTTAAATTGTGATGACAGTAAGAACATATTTTTAATTAAATTTTTCCAAACGATTACATCGTTTTGGTAGTGGACACTGAACTAATCATTGTGACGCAATAGCTATCACGATTAAAGGACCGTCTGCTCTTCATCCTTATATATATATATATATATATAATTTAATCATTTAAAAATATTTCAAATTTTAGTTATTTTTTAATAAATATATAAAATAGTTATAAAAAATTTATTGGTTAGTTTTTTCCTATTTCTTTGGAGAAGTGGAAATTATTTTATTGTTAGTTTTTTTCACTTTTCCTAGTAAAAATTGAAACTATTTCATTTTGAATAAATCAGTTAATTAAAAAATTATTTTAATAAAAATGTATGAAAAACTTTAAATGAAAATAATTTTTAATAATATTTTTTTATTAGATTTAAAAATAAAAAATAATGAACTAGAAACTTTACACAATGAGTGTTTTAACAATGTATTGTATTGAGGATTGTAACACCCATATGAAGAGTGCTTTGCAATATACTCTATCACTCATTGTTTTAAGTCCACATGGTGAGTTTTGATAGACTTAAGCGTGCATTGATGAGGGTACTATTAATATAATCTTTTTGGGCTCAACCACAACCATGTCAAGGTGTCCCATCATATCCAAGGTAAGTGGTTTTTATGGGAATTGAACCTTTTTTAATGGTGAAAAACTTTTTACTCTTTTAAGTTTTGGCTTTCCATAGTTTTTAGATAATTTTACACAAAATCAAGTAGAAATTTGTTGGATTCACAAATTTAAGCTATTAATCTACTTAATTTGAGTACTATAGTGGATTTTCATGATGTTTTAATTTATTTATACACATAAAAATGCATTTTAAACAATGAAAATTAACATTATTTCAAAAATTATATCCAAAAAAAATAAAAATGTAAAACAATTAGTTTATTTTTTTTTAAATTTAAAAGATAATTTTAATATAAAATTTTGTATCAATATTATAGTGTTTAATTTATAAATTAACTTAAATTTGCATTGAGTTAATAACATCATAGGCTTTTAAATTGGATTTAATATATAAAAACTATCTATATAATATTAGATGCTTTTAAATTGGATTTGACATATAAAAATTATTTATATAATATTTTAAATTGCTTTATTGCATGTTAGTTGAGTTTATTTGGGTTGAGATAATTAAATTTATTTTCAATAATTGATAATAAATTGACTTTACTATATATAAAGTTTGGTAGGACTATATATATATAGTAAGTTTGACATGACCATATCTTTATTATGTTCAATATTTCACTAGTATAGGGGTGGGGAATTGAACGGGTGACTTTTTACCAAGGAGTGCTTTTATAATGTCCAATATATCATTAGTATTTGGGTGAGGAATTGAGTTGGTGACTTCACATCAAGGAGTTCATTTATTATGTCCAATATAGGGTGGGGAATTGAACTCTAATATATCAATCGTATCTAGGTGGGAAATTGAACTGGTGACTTCACATCAAGGAGTGCCTTAACAGAGCATTGGATCACCATCTATCCAAAACCCCCAAAAAATAAGTATATTTAATTTAAATAATGAAAAGAAATAATTGTTATTTTTTCTATCTATTTTTTTTTTTTTTTTTTGATAAATATTATTAATAATTTCATTTTAAATATTTTTTTCATTAGTAATAATTACTAGATTTTTGGCTTCTGTGATCCATCAATAAATTATGAAGAAATCTTTCGGTAATAATCACATTGTCATTAACAAAGTCGACGCGTTTCGAACCAAACGTCGACTTTGTTAATGACAATGTGATTATTACCGAAAGATTTCTTCATAATTTAATAATAATTGTATTTATTACAAACAAACCCAAATAATATAGCATAAATTTTACTTTTACCTAAAATAATATATTATTTAAATTAAAAAGCATCTCATACCTTTATTAATAAATACTACAGTGTTATAAATTAGATTTATGTGATGATTTACTAAACAACTCTTTACCTAAGTCAAATGTTACATAATTTGCATTTATATTATTTTTTAATTAATATTCCTTGAAATAGGATAGCTTCAATATTATTAATGTAATATATTTTTATTAATTAAAATATTATTTTTTATTTCAAAATTAAAATTTCATATAAATATTTTATTATTAAAATTATATATATATATATATATATATATATATATATATATATATATATATATTCGAATGGGTTTAATGGTTAAGAGCAAGTGTTTCTTCCTAAGAGATTATAGGTTCAAAATCAGAAAAATAGAATATGTATGCTTTCATAAATTTAATAATCAAAATCTAACAAAAGAGTCATATACATTAATTTGATATTTGACTTAAGATGACCTTAAAATTGAATAATAATGATGATAATATATATCAATTAAAATTTATAAAATTCTAATTTCTCATAAATTAATGTGTATTGAATATGTTTTAATTTAATTGTATTTAGTCATTTAGTTAGTTAATATTGTTAAATTATTATATTTAAAATAAACTGTTATATATATTATATAGACTTGTTATTAATGTAAGTTGTAATATGAGTGTATTTTTCAAGGTTTTCACTAAAAATATGACAAGGTTTTATTGTTCATAAAACCTTGACTTACCTTTAGCTGAACCAGAAACAACAAAACTGCGAGCTGACAATTGACATTTAAAACAAGTCTGTATAATATATATAAGCGTTGGCCGATTTATATATCTATCACCCACTACAATATTGAACGCTGAATGATCCATCAGACAAAGGAGTTACAACTATCATGGGAATATCACACAAAATTACAATTGTTATGGAAGAATCACACAATAGTCGGCTTTAACGTCCTTTTGAGCTACTAATGGTGCCCATGTTCAGCGCAAATTAGCCTTCAGCGTTGTTCTTCTATCTAGCTTATAATTTTTTTATTTTTGTTTTGTTTTATTCTTTTTGTTTGAGTCAAAATGCTCTAGTTTAATTAGATTGTTTTTTCCTCTTGAAAATTATAGAAATTCTGATAAGATTTTAAGAAAATCTGATAAGGATTTTTGTAAATCTATGTTATAATTATTAAACTTTAATATTTTAGATGTTTTAGAGGTTTTAAATAGTGTTGAATTCATTTCCACCATCAAAATTATGATTCAAACACTGTTATTGTAAACTTTCTTAAATTATTTTAGCCTAAATTCCAACCAATTTTGACAGTCAAAATAATTCCTCAGTCTTGTTAAACAACTTATAAAATCTTTGATTCTTGGACGGTGGACCGTAGAGGGTGCGCGTTTTATTTTTTCGACAAAACGCCGACCAGATTTAGGCGCATGCTGTTTTATTCCACTTTTGTGTGGGGACGCGAAAATATATATATATATATATATTTCGTTTGCTCCGTAGACTCGCGCGTTTCCTGGTGAAAGTAAGCCTTGACTTGAGTGCTACATGCGGATGGACAGCAATTAACGAATTTGAGAACAATTCATTGTATTTGTCGGAAAGTAAAACATGTCTTAGAATAAAATACTAACCTAACAATAGGGAGAAGAAAAGTAAAGGTAGGCATGCTTTTATTTTTATAACAACAGGAGCTTTCTCTTTGTTTTTGGGCTGGGGTGGGTCAATTTTCTAGGACCAACCAAAGATGGTTCAAAGAAGGCCCCAAGCGTCGAAAATCAGCAAGTTAAGCCATTAGGTGCTGAACCACACAGCCCAACAAAACAAGCCATGAAATATTAGATTGTGAAAAGAGTAAGAAAGTAAAGCCAGCAGAACTGGGAGATGAGAGATGCTTCACTCGTATTAAAAAAACAAAACATTTTGTTAATAAGATATATATATGAGATTGTTAATAAAGTTTTTATGGATTTTGTTGTGATAATGAATTATATTAGATGATTGGAAATGTCGATCTTAATCTAATGATGTAATTAAAGCAAAAGAGTTATCTACAACGTTATGAAACACAAAAATCTGAAATTAAAAAAAAACTGATAGCTGAATCTTACTATAACAAACCGAACATTCAACTACAATCTGATCACAAAGAAAACTGATCTCATCACAGGAACACTGTGATACCTAGACAGAAAATCAGAAGTTCATGGTGTACATGCCCGTATAAATTTGATTGAATTTCTACATACCTGGAAAACCCAATGGGCTAATCTTATTTCCTTGAATAAATAGACTTGGGATTTTATTATCATTTTTATTTGAATTCGGTTAGGGAAAATAACAACCATTCTATTCAATTATGTAAGATAATTTTAAATAGACTTAACAACTTTTTCCACATTGTTTTCAAGTATTTGAATTCAAATGAGAAAATAACAATCATTCTATCCAACCACCTAAACTACAAAATTCAATCGCTCAAAAATGCTCCCACAACATCGTCCAGAGAGTCGTTTAGGTTAGGAAAACCTGAACCTGGAGTCGTCGTCATTGAAGAAGAAGAAGCGCTACCCATAAGCAGATTAGAGCCATTGTGTTGAATGCTAATGATGTTACTACGGTCTTCCAAAAATGCACCAGCAACGCCATTAATTCCTTGCTGAGGAAAATAAGGTGCGCTCGCCATCAAGGGGTTAGTTCGACACAGAATATTGTCACTCAGTGACATAACATCGTTGCACTGAGACACAATATTGCTGCAGCTTGTTCGACACATGGTATCCGACAGAAGAGCCGGAGAGTTATGATGATCTGCCGGAAATGGCAAGCAATATCTCCTCTGCTGCACACGATCAGCGTTGATGTTAAAAGCAGGAGAAGGTGGAAGAACAGAGAACTCGGCAGCGGCGGCGGCAGCAAGGGCCTGGATATCGCGCGGTGTGTAACGGCAGGAATAGGGCACCGCAGGGGGGAAATCGGCGAAATTGAGGAAACCAGTAGGTCCCCTCAGACACAATGACGCCGCATCATAAGCCCTAGCAGCTTGTTCGGCAGTGCTGTAAGAGCCCAACCAAACCCTAGAACGGCAATTGGGCATCCGGATTTCGGCTACCCATTTGCCCCACGACCGTTTTCTGACACCTCTGTAACGTTTAATATTGGCACTGTTGCCTGTCTCAGCTTGAACTGATCTGGATGCAGCTTCCCCTGTTGCAGTCCTGCTGCTTTCTTCCATCTCGGCCACCATTCGACTCAACGGACAACAATGCACGTCCTGGCCCATGAAGTAGCAATTAGTGAAGAATATCTGATTTATGTGATAGATCTTGAAGACTGATCTTTGAATTTCTGATCTCTTAGTATTGAGCAACACACTGACCAATTTGAGATCTGCTCTGATCACAATTTTTTGGTGTGTGGGGTCTGCAATATATAAGGCGCAGGAGCGGAGGACGAGGATGCTTGCTTCATAAGATCAATCAGATCGGCAGGCATCTTACAATCTGATTCTGGGACTTGGAAAGGAGATTTACAGAGGGGTATAACTGGTCACTGTTGTGGTGTATACTTTTTGACTCTTTGAATTCTGTTTGATTCAGTCAATTTCTAGCCATTGGCAATCAACTTTGCATAGCCATTCATTATTTCATTCAGGTGAAGCATGAATTCCACCCCATAGGATGGCAGGTGTTGGCAACTTGGTGATCATTGTACTCCCCCACAATAAGATCCTCCCTCCTGTGTGCACACAAATCAATGACATGCAGCGCAACGACCAATATATTATTAATTGAATGACACACTATTATACCTGACAAAACCGCTAATTCATTGAATACTTCACTAATAGTCAAAGCATGGAGATTAAACAATTTACCATGGGCATATATATGATTTTATACATTAGATGAAGTGGCTGCAACAACCTGGTCATGAAGAGCACATTGTTTTATTATTTAAATTACAGGAGGGACCCAAAATGTGCATAGAATTGTTTGCTACCTACCATAGTTGGAAGCCACAATCACAAGTGGAGTTTCACTATGCATAAAGAACAAGGCATAATTTATTACTATGCAGAACACATATTTAGTAACTTATTTTATTCAATGTACATATTCACAAGTGGAATTTCAGGGTGCATAACAGATTTTTAATAATTTATTCAGTTCAATGTGTTATAGATAATAATTATTTAAAATTTTAAAAATATTTAAATCAAGTCTTTTAACGTTTTGGGTGATCAGGTTGATTTAGGTTGGGGTTAGTCTTTTAATAATATAGCTTGAGTGGGCCTAATGACTAAGAACATGTGTTTCCTCTTAAAATGTTGCAAGTTCAAAACCAGAGGGGTAGAGTATGTATGCCTTGGTAGACTTAGCAGTCATCCCTTGTCCCACAAACAAGGGGATCTCATACAGCAATTTGGTGTCTAGATTGGCTTAAAATTGCATAATAATAATAATAATTTTTATTGGATGGAAGAAGAAGAATTTAGACTTTTTTGGGTTTAATTTTTCCAATAAAAAGTTTAATTCCTTTAGAGTGATTTCTATCCTCAACCTTTTCCAATAAAATTTAAACATATAACTAAAAAAAACTAAACCTCACTCAAACCAAATAATTTACACCTCATAAATTCAAATATTTTTATTTTTAAAAAAGTATAATCATTCTCAAATATTTTTTTAAATAAAATTATATTAAATAATTTGGTATTATTTTGAAAATTCTTAAATATATATACAAAATTACCATGAAAAACATCCGAACTACCAGCATTCCATCCAATTTTTCACATCTCACCAGGTGAATACCATTCAAGAAACAACCCTGTTATACAGAACCTGAACGTAACAAGGAAACAGTTCATGACAATTCATGTCTTGGAAAGCATGTAAACATATGTATATTTTTTATCTGACAAACGGTGGGCCAAAAAATTATATGACTATATGAAGTTTATAACACAGATATCCGTGATTCTCTGTCAATTTATTATTTTGTTTCTATTGGATTGCTGACTTAACATCTCAATGGAAAAGACTTAGTTCATCATTATTAAAAATTAATTCCACAAGCGCTTGTCTATTTCATATCCTATCTTCCCTTGAACTACTAAAATGGGTAAACCTCATAGGTTGAAATGGAATATTGATGTAACAAAAGGAAAGCATCCTTGACTCTCGTGGAATAAATTGGGAGTACCATTTAAATGTTCTGATAAAATAATTAGTGGAATATAGTTTCCATGCTTTCCCCAAATTATAGGATAAGTTATTCGATACTACATGATAAGATGATAAGACTGCTTTTTTTTAAAATTACTATTCAAAAATTAAATTAAAGGTTGACTAAAGTCATTATAATTGGATTCGTATTAAATGAGTTTGGATTTGTATTAAGTGGGTTTGTATTAAAGGAAAATGGAAAAGATGTATTTTTTAATTGAAAGTTTAAAAAAAATATAAAATAGGAATCAAAATAATTATAATTGACTAAAAGTTGATTGGAAAAAAATATAATAATTTAATTTTAAAAGATTTACTTTGGTAAGTTAATATAGGTTGCTTTTTATTATCACAAAAATAGGAATAATACATCATTCAACCTATTTTTTCCATAATATTGTTTATCTTATGATCTCAATCTACTTAACGGGAAATCAAAATAGACTAACAAGTCCAAAATTGTAACAATGACAATATTTGCAACCTAACTAGAGAGTCTAAAGAAATATCAAACCAAAATAGACTAGTAGAGCACATCAATTAGCTAAAATTCTGAAGAGTTAACTCGGGTCGGGGCTCTTGCACTAGATCTTAGAGGGGTTGATGACGTAGCAATATATGAGATATGACACTTGATCTGGGCTAGCTAGTTGTCCTTTTATTCCAAGTGAAACCTCATATTACTTCTATCCCTCTTAACGTTTTCTAAGTTACCGCAAAATGTTATATTGGTCCGCTTCTCATTCCATAAGGATTTTAGGTCTATCAAAGTCTTCATTTCCAGTAAAGGAAAAGGGCTTGCAAATATTGCTTCCTTCGATCCCTAGTATGACCAGGGTCTAAAACCAAAATCCCAAATTCCTCTAGGAGTTCTGAGTCTAACATATCATGGCAATCTCTGGTATCCAAATTCTCCAAGTTTTGTAGTTCTCTTCTGACATCCATAGGGGTAGTCCCTTAAAAGGTTTTTGCTACCTCTTGGGCTTGCGAGTGGTCTCGATTACACCCCTGAGGGCCAAAAATATCTCCCCCACCTCTGCAACTTTGTATCCTTTGATGTTTCATTTCAACAACCCTACGAACCCTGACCCAAATCTCAACAAGACATAGAATTAAGTGGAGGGGTTTTGTTGTGGAAGCCTCTACAATTATTTTAAAATTATAGGCCCAAATATATACACATTCTTCTAGCTCCACCTGAGATAAATATATAACTCTAGACAAACAAAGCTTCAAACCACAATTATCTACAACCTAGTGGTACCCCACATTTCCAACAAAGGTCATAGGATGACCAATAATTGCAAAGCCAATGGTAAAGCCATAGGAATTAAAATTTTCCCCATAAAGAAATCCTGAGACTGAAGGTGAGGATTAAATGGCTTTCCAGGAGTCCCAAAAAGAGATTGTAAACTTCAACATAAGGGCCCCCTTCTTCCCTGAATCTATCGACATAAGATAAAGAACTTCCTCAAATTACAACAAAAACATCTAATAAATACTAGACATCTCTACAATACCAAAGAGATTAAGAGATAAGCCAATTAAGCATATCTTCACTAGAAATATACATCCATATTACAAACCAGACATTAAACCATAGAATAATATTAGTTTGAAGAGAATTGGGAAATATAAGAGCTACTCGAGTTGGAGAAACACCAAATTTTGCATGTAGATGCTATCGATTAGCATTCTAGAAACAACCTTGGATAAGAGATCTAGCTCCAATGCTATTGCATGTGTTCTTCACCCAAAATTTTCCCTCCTCCAGAAGCTACCACTCATGAGAAGACTTAACCAAATCATCTGGAATTATCTTATCCAAGAGTAGTTAATAATCCCCTTAGACTCTATCTTGTTGCCAATGACGATGGATACCAGTTCCCTCACATTAAGACAAAACCCAACAATGTTTAGTCAAGCCCATAAAACATTCTCCCTATTTTTATGATGCCAGCTAAGGTGTCGCATGTAGATTCATGCACAATTTATAAAAATACAATAAAAATTGTTTGATTAGTTTAATTTAAGATTATATATATATATATATATATATATATATATATATATATATATATATATATATATATCCATTAAAATGATATTTACATATTAAATTACCATATTATTATTTAGTAGAATAAATAATATCATATGTTGTGTGCAACCTAAACATTTATATATCTGTAACCACCCCTCCCACATTTACCCACTTTTACAAGCTCTCCACGGTAAACATGAGTTGAGTGTCACTATGATATGACCCAACCTCCAAGTTCCAGTTATGGAATTGGGACTTGCAAACCGAAAGTAAACTAACATCCCTCAGGGAAAAAAAACCACACAAGAGCCTACCAACCACCCCAATTTATCAATGCCTGAATTATAACTCTTTTTCACTAGGTTTACTCCCCAACCACAACCATAACACTTCATGCATGCAATTGGAAGGCTATAACTGCACCCATAGGCCTGTCTCCATGTGGTTATGACCCAAATTTCCTTGTTCAGTGCATCCGATCATGAGATCTATGCCACTTTTTCAGGGTAGCCTCCAGACCACTGCCCAAACTTCCCGTAACTTTCTAGAATCATGACAATGATGATAACAATGCTAAAAAATAAAAACTTCAGCAATATTTTGACCTAGACATGCCTAATACCAGATAGACATTTCGTCAAACAGATAGTAAACATATAAGCTACAGGTGATGATGCATCTCTGATTATAAACCTTTGAAATTCATATGAGAATCACCAATAATGCTCAATACCCTCTCAAGCTAGCTGCAACAACAATTGTTATCCCATGAATTCATCAACGATCCAAGAACTTATCAAATCATGAACAAGAGTCATAGCTAGAGCACATAATATAACCATGTGTATAACCAACATATAACAAGAATATAAACTAAGAAAAATTATCCATAATATCACCATAAAAACTAATACAAGTGCGCATAGATCACAATAGGGAAATAAATCATATTAACATATAAAAATTCCAACCAAGTCAGGGACTTCCAGGTACCGCATGACCATAGATTGTTCTGAACCAAAACATCTCTTTCATCCAATCACCCTCATGCCATATTCCAAGCATGAATGTGGGATCATAAGGGTTAAACCAAAATAGAACTCACGAGGGCTTTTAGAGGTCAAACCAACTCAACCCTCAAGCACAATGATCTCACCTATATGGTCCAAAAATCACTAACATCAACCAGATTAGTATCTAACAAAATTATCTAGGGCTCCAAGAACTAGTAACTCAACCCACATCCTCCAGGAACCCAAGATGTTTCAAGGCTCCAAAGAATTTGTCCCAACCCACAGGCTCCAAAGACTAGTAAATCAACCCACACCCTCTAGGGAACCCAAGTTGTTTCAAGGCCCCAGAGAATTTTTTCCAACCCATAGCCGTAGGAAACCTGAGAACCAATTAGAAAAACCAAATGGGTAACAAAGTATACCATGCCTATCTAGGAAATGGCAAGGCAAGGCTGAAACCATTGTCAATCTATGAAAATATCCATGCCAATGACAACACATAACCAAGGAACCACATTCATACACCATGAATCCAAAACTAACTAAGGAAATCACACATGTAACCTATTACATGCAAATAAATCTCGTTGTAGATGTTGATCCAACTGTCTCCTTGTGCTCCCTTGATTCCCTTTTATTTATTTCTCTAATCCAAGTGGTTTCTAGAATGTTCCAAGAATGCTCTAAGTGAGCAAGAGTATGAACAAGAGATAAACTAAAAAATGTCAAAATCTAGAACCGACCAAAATATTTGCAAAATATAGCAACCGTTTCTCTAATGCATTTTTATCATTGATGTCTCAATTTTCTTTATTTTTCCTCTAATTTTCCTTGCATGCAAATTTGTGTCACTACACCATTCAACTTGGAATACATGTCCCATGGAATTGGTATTATTTTATTTGCATGGAGCATCAACCAAGGTTTGTTACAAACCCCTCCCCCTTGGGGAACACCATCCTCGATGTTCAATGACGCTTATAACCAAAAAAACATGATGCCCATGGAAATTTATAACATAGCTCAATGCAACATTTACATCATACCAAACTATTGAAACCATGAACTCAATACTTCTTATTGGAGCTTTATGGCACAACTCAATGCATTATTTAAAACATATTTCTTATTGTAGCTTTATAACAAAACTCATTGAAATATTTAGAATACACATGCATATATAAATATAAACAAAAACACATAAACCAAACACATATGATCAAGCAAAAAATGAGGAAGGATACAAATCCCACATCTAATCAACCATATCCAATGTAGCTTCATCAGGCCCAAAGTGCTTCCAATGCAATTTAACTTGCTCAATTGCTCGGTTCCGGAGCATGATTTGTTTCCGTTACAAAATGCACTGAGGTTCTAGATGGAACTCTCACTCTAGTTCCACCTATAATACAGAACAATCAATCACATGATCAACATCATACACATATACCTTAAGCAATGAATGTTGAAGTCCAACAAGAAATTTCAGCACACACACTAGTGTGGGACCAATAGGTCCTAAGAGGACCTACACTAATGTGGGCTAAATTTGGTGCAGTGTCTAATTTAATTTTCCCTTAATTAAATTGGACAATAAAATGTAATCTTATATCATGATCACTTGTAATAGTTAACTGAGTGTGATAAACTCAGTTAGCTCATGTATTTCGAGTTGAGGGTGGTTGGTGGGGCATGCAGAGTATTTATATTAGTTATGGAGTTCGAATTGCAGTTGGTACATTAGTTTAATACATGTGTAATCAGTTAACTCAGTTACATGAGTTAGAGTCAGTTGAACTAGTTGTAACTGTTTGTTGCACTAGTGAGAGATCAAGTGAATTAAATATTATTTAATTCACAATCAATGATCTGGCATGCAACTGATGATTTACTATTAATAGTTGCATGCATGTCAGTTCCAGTGGATACCTAGTTGAGACAAAGGTGAAATGGAGGTTAACTATCGGTTGTATGATTAATAGCAGACATCAATTGGAGTGCCCATGATCCTTGCATAGTTTAGCAAGACCAAAATTCTGAAAGAATAGGGATTGCATTCATAAGGAATTCTTTCCTCTGATTTTCCAACACTGCGTTATACCTGTCTTCAAGTTTCCTTAGAGAGAGTGTGAGATTTACCACTTCATCTCTCAACATATCCCTAATACATTGGTGCAGACCGAGCTTGTCTGTTATAGGGATGTTAGCCAGATTTAAAGAAAATTCCATGGCTCAGTGACTAGTTCCTTCGGCTGTAGGATCCAGCACTACCTCGGTGATGGTGATTATCAGTTGTTCTTTGTCCATATCTAGCTTAGTGGTGAGCCAAGTATGGTACTTGTTCACGAATCCGGCCAATTCTACTCACAATTTCCCCCGCATAGTTCTGTTTCTGTTGCCTATTTCTTCCCTCACTTCGCCTCTGTTAACCGAAATGGCCTGCAATAGCCCATAGAGCTCTCACGAGGAAGCACCATCACAAGTAATTGTGAAACCGGACTTTCTTCTATTCGGCTCCCTGTATCGGACCAACTCCTCCAGTGGGGGTTCTTCCCATACAATCTCCACTTCATCAGTTTTCTGTTTCTTGGAGTGATGAGATCCCTCGCCCATGTCCATGTCTTCTTGTCCTCCTGAAGCATCTGCCTCATCAGCTTGTCCTTTTATTTTTGTTCCCGTGGAAGTAGTGTCGCCCCTTCCTTCTGCAGCTGAAGATTCGACCTCCATTTGTGAAGCCAAAGGCCATGTATCAAGGTTAGCTGATCTCCACTCAATGAAGGGCCTAGTCTCATGTACATAAGAAGTTGAATTTATTTTCCTTTTCCTATTGGAAAGGATCCCTTTCGGGTCATAGGGCCTAGCTTTTCCTTGTATCAGATCCATCCCTTGAAGCAACATTTCCATTGTGGAGAGGGTGTGCCTTGAATTTATGGTGAAGGGGTCGATAGAGGTAGGGAGATTGAGAATGTATCCTTTCTTCGCAGGGATGAAGTGGAGTTGGTCAGCCTTAAGGGTTTGACAGATGTACTCAAGGGAAAAAATCCGCATAGAAGGAAACACCAACACATGGTAGGGGGGTACGTCTACGCCATAGACTCTGATCTCAGTGTAGTTGTCAAACAAGTACCAGTCCCCTGTGCTATCTTCGTCATCGAACTGCAGCCAGTCCTTCTGCTCGGAAAATATTTTGGGTGAAGGGTTGTTATGTATGATGGTTTAGGGTATGGACATGAATTTATTCAAGAACTTTGTGTAACCCCTCTCATTGGGCTGTTGACAGACATAGACGTTCCATTAAAAAACAATTCTAGGTTTGGAGTTCGCCCTCGAAAGCTTTTCGAGGCCTAGAGTCTCAATCCTGTTATCATGCTCATACATGAAGAGATAAAACACTAATGAATAGAATCGGGAAGACCCAATAGAGGTTAGCTCTTGGAACTGGGTTTGAATGGCCGACGCCAGGAAAGTAGGGATATCCAAAAGAACACCCTTTTGAGACATGAGCCAGATGAGAGCTATACATTATTTTGATACCCGCTCAACCTCCCTGAGACTTAGTAACCCTGAAATGAAAGCAAGGATAGGTTGGAAATTATCTCTGAAAGAGGCCAAGGGAACCATATTTGAAGGTGGGATAGAGGCAAGACGAGAATCTGAAATAAAACTAAGGAATTCACTTTGCTGCTTCCACGGAAACTTTGAAAACTGTCGGGAGAGGGATAACTCATTGAACTCGACATAAATTTGACTGTGGGGAAAACAAAGGGCCTCCTTTATGAGCTTGAGAGATACATGAAAAATTTTATTGCCCTGTGCCAATAAGAATAAATCCATGCATTTTTCATAGGCTTCACTGAACCAACTTATAAACTCGGGGACTGGATATGTGGTCCAGGCAATCTGATAATACAGGCCTAACTGGATGACCCTAAACTGGTCTTGGCCTTTCACACAGGATTTAAACAACTCGGGTCTAAGATGGGATACACTGAAGGGGTAGAGCGAGTCGTCAATCCGCGCGTGCGTGTCAATGAGGGGTTTAGGTCTAGGGACAACCCTAGACTCATGGGATTGGGGGGTTTTAGGTTCGGACTTTCTGGGCTTCGCTTTCCCCATGACCATTTCAACAAATAAAATAGAAGGGAAAACGACGAGGCGGAGGAATGACTAAATACCTGCAAATAGTGAGGAAACCCAGGGGGGAAAGCGACACAGGGGCTAAAAGTGACTTGGTACTGTAACTTGAGCTTCAATGCATGACAAGTTCATAAAAATGAGTATTTTACTAAGAGTGGGTGTAAAATAGGATTAAACAGACCTAGATTTGCGGAAAACGGGGTTAGGGTTCTAATTGTAGGGCTGACATCATAAGGACGTTGACAATGGGGCGCGTGGTGATAGGTTGTTGGCTATTAGGAGCCGGGTAGGTGCAAGCCATGCACCGAGTTAATACCAGTATTGGTCTTGTACCAACTTTCCTGACTTACCTTACCTTTTGTTTTCATAGCGCCACATGTCTTCCTTGAGGGGTCCACTCAAAGTTCCGTTGGGAGCTCGTGAGACCCTCCCGTAACACTTGACCACCCCACGGGAAGATTAAACCTTGGTGCACCATCGAGTGATGTCATATGCTCTGGGGGGTAGCTCTCCGCCTTCTTCCTCCCATCCTTAATACACCCGAAATCCCTGTACGTGGCACTCCCTTTTGGTTGTCTAACATAAGTATGCGACCCCAACTTTTGTCTAACTATGTAGCGCCATTATTCTTTTGTCCACGCTCTTACCGTGAGGAGGTTTGCATGAAATATTACCTTTATATTCACTTAGCCTGCTTATATTTAATGGACCCTTCCTTTTTTTATTTTGGCTTTTCTCCTTTTTTGCTTAAGGTGCGGGCTGAGCAAACAACATTGGCTCCACCCAGGGATGGCACGTTCATCCTCGAACGTGTCGAGAACTCCGCAGACCATCTGTCGTCTATTCCTTGAGAGTCAGAGCCTCTTCAAAATTTCAAACACTCCTATGGAAAAACGAAACAAAAAAAGTAAATGTAAAAAAAATAGATATATACGCTATATACAGCGAGTCTCCGAGACCTTGGTTAGTATTGAAAATAGGTTTTTAAGAACTGCCCGTTTACGGGCGCCTCAATCAAGTCACCTTCCAGGTTTTCCATTATGAAGGTGTTGTTGCCTTTCACCTCGGCAATATTCTATGGCCCGAACCACAACGGGTCAAACTTTCCATGCTTACCTTTCTCGGTTATTCTGATGTCCCATCTTAGTACTAAATCCATGGACTACATTTCTATCTTTTTCATGTTGATTGAACAAGCCTTTCATCTTTTCTTGATATTTTGCTAACCTGTCATTCACTTGACTCAGGGTCTCTTCTAACTCAACCAGCTGATTCATTATTCTGATGATATCGTTGGGCTCTTCTTGGATATCCTAGAGGAACCTAGCCACAGGTAGGGCGAGCTGAATTGGAAAAACAACTGCTCAGCCATAAACTAGTTCATAGGGTGACTTGCCTGTTCACCTTTTACTAGTGACTCTGTTCGTCCAGAGCGCAAATTTTAGTTGAGAGTCCCAGTTTTTCTGACTTTCGTTTATGGATTTATTTAATGCCCTTACCAATGTTTTATTTGAAGACTCGGCTAGCCCATTTCCTTGAGGATAATAGGCTGTAGAATGTCCCAAGGTGATGTTGTATTGCTGGAAGAAATAAGTGAATTTTGCAGACTTGAAAGCTTGAGCGTTATCTATCACAACTTTGGCTGGGCAACCAAATCTGGATATGATGTTCTCCTCCAGGAAATTTATAACAACTGTATCAGTGGCATTTCTCATGGGTATCACCTCTACCCACTTAGTGAAGTAGTCAGTGGTGGTGAGGATCCACTTGTGTTTACCGCTGGATGCCAGGTGAATCTCACCGATAAATTCAATTCCCCATTTCTGAAAAGGTTCTTTTATATGCACTGGGATCATAAGTAAGGGTGAAAATTTATGTTTTTTTAGCAACCTTTGACATTTCTCACACGCCCTAACTCAATCATGTATGTCCCCGAACAGTCTAGGCCAGAAGAAACCTGCTTACAATATCTTGTGAGCCATATATTTCCAGCTATAATGACCTCCACAGATACCTTCATGGAACTCAACCATGACCTCCTCCACCTCCGACTCCATGAGACATAAGAGTAATATTCCCGAAGGGTCTTTCTAATATAATCTAACATTTGCAACGATGTATTTCTGGGACTTCAGCCTCAGGGTTCGATATTTGGTCTTATCAAAGTTTAACAAACACATAAGAGTTAAAAGGTATTCTACAATATCTTTATACCAGGTACTAAGAAAGTACTTCATGTGAGTTTCTTGTGTATTAGTTTCTATCCCGGGCTGCTCATCTGTACCTTTAGGTAATTCTCCACCCTCATAGATAAATTTATGCCTAGAGCCTTCCAGCTTGACTCGGACAAGATTTTTTCCAACCCCTGTCCTTGGATAAGCTTTGTGGGGTGAATGTCTAATTCATATTCTTGAATCTTAGCGATCCGTTTACCTCTCTTGCCTCACTATCCCCTTGAATCAAGATGTTTTTCACTATGGCCGTGGGCATGAAAGTAGTTATTACCAACTGTAGCACATACATTCTGAAAGCTTTTAGGGACTTTACCAGGGCGTATGCCTGCTCCTCCAAAATGTTATACTTTAACTCGGCATCCCAAAGCACCTGACTGAAAAAGGCGATGGGTTTCTCATACCCATCTTCATTTTTCTGTAATAACATAACAAATATAGTATGTGGGGATGCAAACGAGAAGATCATGAAAGGCTTACCATAATCTGATCCTGCCAATACTGGGGCTTCTGCAAAGGCATTTCTAATTCTGTTGAATGCTTCTCTTGACTCTAGTGTCCATTTCACATCATTGTTTTTTCTAAGCATTTCAGTGATATGCCAAAATATTCTGCGTATTTCAGGATGAATCTTCTCAAAAAAATTATACACCCAAGGAATACCTGAACCTCCTTCTTGTTTCAAGGTAAGGATATGTCGTTAATTACCTCTACTGTTTTTGGATCAATATTTACTCCAGCTTTAGTTACAATATGCTCTAATAATTTTCCTTCTTCTAAAGAAATCAAATATTTCTGAGGATTTAGGGACAAAACATACCTGCGACACTTGTCAAAAGTCTGGCGCAAATTTTCAATATGCTCTAAGTAATCTTGTGAAAAAACAACGATATCATACAGATATACCACCATGAATTTATCTTTCTCTCCTACAAAAGCAATTTCCATCGCCCACTGGAAAGTGGCTTCTGCATTTATCAGGCCGAAAGGCATTCGAGCGTAAATGAATGTACCCCATGGTGTGGTAAATGTCGTCTTCTTTTGATCTTCAGGGAGGACTGCCACTTGGTTATATCCAGAGAAGCCATCCATCATGGACATTCGAGAGGATCCCACCACCTTCTGTAGTATGTGATCCATCTTGGGGAGAGGATAATTATCTTTAAGGGACACTCTTTTCAGATTATGAAAGTCTACACATAACCTTATTTCCCCGTTCTTATTTCGGACTGGGACCAGGTTGGCCACCCACTTCAAATATCTCAGAGGCACAATGATCTTAGCCTTGAACAACTTCTTGATTTCTTTCTTTATGGAAGGGAGCAGCAAAGGGTTGATCTGCCTCAACTTTTGCTTATGTGGCTTGGCATCTCCCCTTAGTGGGATTTTACGTTGTATGATGCTGGTGTCAAATTTTTTCATATCTTGGTATGACCAAGCGAAAACGTCTTTGTAGGAATGGAACATTTTGAAGTATTTTTCTCTATATTCTTCAGGAACATTTTTAGACAATTTCACAATTTTAGGATCCTCTTCTGTCCCAATATTTACGTCTTCTACTTGAATTTCCTCGGTTGATTTGTTAGGGATGACAGGGACATCATTTTTATCGAATAATATTTCCAAAGGTACCAGACCTTTGGGGATCACGTTCCCTTTTAGTTGCAACACCTTGTGCCTAGCCACTATCTCTCACCATTTGTTTTGAGGGTTTTATTCAGTTTCTTCTTCTTCCCCGGTATCAATGACCAAGTAGAGAACTATCTGATAGTCTCCATGAAGCGCTTCATCTACTCCTATTCTTCAAACACCTACCAATGTTTGACGTTGTCTAGGATAGAGGGACGATAACGCAGTTCCACTTCATATCTCAAGAGCGGATTCTGGGGTGGACGGAAATTACTTATTGCCACGACAAGGGAATTAACCATCATGTTCTGATTTCTTGGCATAAACTGTATATTGAATGCTAGGAAAGAGTTCTCCACTAGGTCCCATACTTCATTTCTGTATGCTATTAACTGAGGGTGTATGGCTTGGCACTGATTCTTAATTTGTCTCACTACCAGCTCTAAATCTCCAACAACTTTGAGACTCTAGATGTTCATATTTTTGATAGTTTGTAACCCCAAAATAAGTGCTTCATATTCTGCCACATTATTGGTGGCTTCATACTCCAATTTAAAATAGAAAGGGACCAATTGTCCAATAGGGGAGATTAACATGACCCCTGCTCCGTTTCCTTCCCTTGAATTTTCTCCATCGAAGTGCAAAGTCCACATTCCTCTTTCGTTACTATTTTTAGACTGTTCCAATTTAAACAGATTGAATGATGGTTCCTGTAAGAAACCATGGTCTTCCTCGAGCATTAGACAAGAGAATTCTCCCTCCTTGCTATATATCGGAGAATTGAATAAGCCATCAGCTCTGGTCACCATCTTTATGAATCTATATTCTCGATACAACCTCCTTTCTTTCCCACCAAACACCAGTATGGTTGCATAAGTGAGGTCGAGCTTGATTGGCCTGCCAATTTTAGTCCCCCATGATCTCGACAAAAGCATCCCAAAACAAGCTAGTATATCAGCGATCACTATGCTCATAACAACACTCTTGGCTGGGATCTGAGCCAAGTTCACCACCAGATCCTTAATCATCCCTAGGAATTTGACTCTTTTGGAGTCAAAAGAATAAAGGTACTTATACAGTCGAGTGATCTGCAATCCAAGTTGATCCATGACTAAAAGAGGTAACAGATTATGTGATGCCCCTGAGTCCAACATACAATTGTGTAGCATCAAATCATGGATGACTAGAGATACATAAAAGGGCGGGGTTGCTGAATCCATTTCTTCTACATGTGGGCCAAATACTACCATAGGCCTCTCCTCTTGAAGGTTAATACTATCGGGAGGAGAAGCTACACCATGAGGAAGCATAAACTGAGATACCTAGGCTTTATAAGAGGGTTTCTTCAAGATCTCAACTAAAGGGACATGGATCTTCACTTTCTCAAGTTATTTTTGAATATTAAACACAACGGGACACTTTTCCACGATGGTCCCCTTTGGTTCTTTAGGAAGGACTTAAGGCTTAGCATCAGGAGGAATATATTTAGGACTTGCAACGGGATCAAGTAATGACTTAGATGAAGAGGGAAAGGGAACTTTCTGCTGCAAGGGCTCTTCAACGGGTTTCTTACTTCTGTTATCCACCTTCTGAGAGTCTAGCTCCTCAGGAGGTGACCCTTCGTCTTGATCTTTAGTACGAGTCCTTTTCCTAGAAGATCGAAGATCATATTTATTGTGGAATTGGGCTTGCATGAAATCCAGGAAATGTCTGCAATAATCATCAATGTCAGGATCTTCAGTGGAGTTCACTTTATCTTCCTCTTCTTCCTCCTACAGAGAAAAATCTACCTCCTCCCCTTTCGAATAAGCAAGGTACTGATCATCTTGTCCATCGGGAGCATCTTCGATAGGGCCCTCCATCTTCCCTTCCAAATACAGAGGGGGTTGGATGTGGTCTTGCTGCTCCTTTCTATCCCTTTGCAATATCTATAGAGGTGGCTTCCGATTCTGTGGGTTATAACCCCTGTTAGGAGCAGTCTGAGATGGCTGGGATGATGCATTATTTGCTTCAAGCTCCAATTTCACTAGTTTATTTGAAATATTTATAATCATCTTGTTCATTTCCTCGATCTTATAATCTTCTACCTCTCTTTCTTGATTTGAAGAGGAAGCCTCTTCTTTACCCCTTCGTCTGAAGTCATGGTCTAGCCTTCCATTCGATTTTCCTATAGAAGCAAAGTTGGCTTCTACTTCCAATGCGCCGGTCTGAGCTTGGTCCAAACAAGCGGATTTCCTCTCCCTTAGGGTGAAACCAAACTCAGATTCAAATGCTCCCACAAACACTACCTTAGCAGTTGTCTGAGGAGGCTTCATATCAAATGGTAGATTGGAGTATAGCTTGTTAAATCTCTTTATGAACTCAGACACATCCTCATTATGTCTTTTATTTAATGCTTTGAACTCTATGAGACAATAACTATGGTCTCTTTTCTCTCCCCACTTTTGAGTGAAAGCATTTTCCATCTCCTCCCAATTAGTGATGGTGTGGTCTCCAAGAGTCTTAAACCACTTTCGAGCTTCCCAATCTAGAGATTGAACGAAAATCCTTAGTACTACGTCTGGATGTTCCACATTGAAATTCTTTGCGAAGGCATAGAAATCTTCCAGATGCTTTTGAGAGACACTACTGTCTTCCCCAGTAAACTGGGGTAAGAGCTTCATGTAGTCTTGGGGCATGTCATTTAGAATCCCTGTCAATGCTAGGGGGCATATTTATTTAACAATAAACCAGGAACTGCCATGGGAGGTGGTGGAGCTAGAGGGGGATTTTGCTGAATGATGATGGGAATGTGTTGAAAGGTGGTTTCTGAATTGGCTTGAGTAAGTGGAATTTGAGGGATAGTCACTTGCTTTATTTCTTTGGCTTTTGGAGTGGGGTGCAAGAAGGATCTATAAGTGTCTATTGACTGTGCTTCGTCTTTTATTTCCGAATGTTCAAGGAAAGGGTTATCTGGTGGGTATTCAAGTACTCTAGCAATGGAACCAGGGTCATGAAATTGAGCTTGCTGAGAGGATGGCAGAGAGTCTTTTAATGAGAGCCTGGGTATATCAGCGTGTGCTAGCTGCTTTTCCTTCCAAATTATTTTGAATAAAATTTTCTCCAGGTCAAACACAGAAGGAGTTATTAACTGAGAGGTATCTGACCTTAGGTGGGGCTTATGATAAGACAGGACTGGAAATGGATTTGAACTTTAAAATACAGTGGAGTCGCCAAGGTGAGAAATATGAAACTCCCAACCCTTCGTGCTCACCTGATTCTGAAGGGTGAATGTGGTTTTGTCGTATCCCAGGGACAAGATCTTCAAATTTGATCCTCGGAAATGGCGCCAAAAAGATGTTGTAGCTCCTAGAGATAGCCTTGAGTTTTCAAAGACCAGTGCCAAGGACATCATAAGACAAGAGGTTTCAAAAGGGCTTTATTATAGCTGATAATATAGGGCCTCTTGTTATGAAAAAAAATTAAAGTTTTCTGGTGTGGGACCAAGACATCAGAGACAGAAAACGAATAATAATGAGTTCCAATGATATAACATAAGGGTCTATAAGTGAGCATTAGAAGCATACATGAAACTAACTACTGTGCAAAGGGCTAAGAATGAGATTGGTAACAATTACCGAAATAAATGGGTATGGAAACAGTGGCAGAACATGAAGGAAATATTAGCTTAAGGTAGGCTTATATTAGCATAAGAATCCACCCTACTAACATCGGACGAAATACAGAGATGTAAATGAAACATAAACATAATATCATGCCTCGAGCCATATTTTAAGTGTAGTAGAAAATTAGATATGAGTACCCTTCAAGATAAATTCATATCTAAATAATCAACACTCACATTCCGAAAGCTTTTGATACATGAAAAGTGATGGAAATACAAATTAACATTTATATTAAAACACAACTAAGAAAATATAGAATGTAACTCATCTCATTATGGAATCCATTGCATAAGAGAATAGCTTCACTTCTATTACCTAATGGGCTCTTCCAGCATACACAACGAACGTATCTCAGAAAATTTACAAAAGGAAAATTCACAACTAGAAATTCTGCTCTGAAAAATTTGGAACCCTCTCTGAGCTTCAGATTTCATTTCTTATAGCTTTCTGCTGAGCCTTGCGAAAAGATATTTATTAGACAAAATATTCCCCCTCAAAGCTTCTTTCTGTTTGGGGTCTCCATAAAAAACAAAAATTATGATGAGGAATAAGGCCTCTCATCATCTGCGTAGTGGCCTTAACGAAGGCGCTAACCAAAAACATAACAATAAAAGGAAAATAAAAGTGCAGAGGGTGAAATAAAGATTACACCCGATTTTATAATACTTAAGAAATAAAAGTAGATTGGCCACCTGAGCCAGAATATGAGTGTCATTTTTTAGAATGAAGAGGAGTGCCTGCTTCCAGCTTACTGGGAAGTGCCGATGACGCAGACAAACCAGTTTTGCGACTGGGAGGAGGTAGCGACTGACGAGATGATGTGGAGGTCGGAGTGTTGATATATTCATTGCATTTCCTCCATATACTCTCTCCTGGTGACGACATAGTGACAAAAGTCTCGACCAGAGCCTGAATATATGTTAGCTCGGTGTAATCCACTTGGACGGCCAGGCACTATTTAATTTGGCAGAGAAAAGAGAATTCCTTGCTTAGGGAAACAATCATTGTTTCTGCCTTTAGGCGGGAAGTTTTCTCCATAGGTAAATCAGTCTGGTTCATGATGACTGTCAGCTTCTGTTCATATCCTGTTAGCTCTAAAAACAAAGTCGTTTTAGGTTCCCAGCATGATGGAAGACCTGCCTTTACTAGCTCATCCCACTCCTGATTAAAATGTTCAACTCCCATGGCCACCTATTCTGAACCACTAAGTTCTTTTGCACGCGTAGTTTCCCTCTCGATCACTCTCATAACTTCCATCACTCCTCTGAAACAGCCTTTGATTCCCTGAGTGAGAAGCTCTTTAGGGTCTAATCCATTCAAGGATATACCTTTTAGCCATTGCCACCTTAGCTGCTGCTTCCTCCTGCCCCTCCTGCAACTTTACTTTGAACAAACGGACCACGATCTTCTTGTCATCCATCAGAGTGAGATATTTCCAGTGTTTTCTCACCTCTGATATGATGTATGTCCAAATGAGGCGCCTAGATTCCAGGAGGGTCACATTTCCCTTCATCCGATTGTTCAATTATTTGATGGTTTTCTCCTATATCAGCTTCTCTCTTTTCATTTTTTAAACCTCGTCCTGCAAGGCTGTTACCACCTTATCATTGGTCACCAGCTTAGCTTCTAGTTCTTCTATCCTAATGCGAGCTGTTTTGGCTTCATTTTCTGAAACCTGCAAGTCTGACAAGGCTTTAGTTAGCTACTACGGAGTAGTTCCAGGCTCATTGGAAGTTGGGGTCACGCATACATGCTTATCCCATTTCCCCTGTAAATCAGCCAATCTCTGCCTTAAACCAGTCATCTCTGCGGTCATCTTGGCATTCCCTTCTCGCTCTTTAACCAATGAATCATCTAGATCTGATTTCTCTCTTTCCATCTGGACCAGCTCGTCCGTTTGCAGATGTTCTCCACGGGGGATGTTTAGCCTTTTATTCAACTCGAAGTTCTCTGCCTCCAGATCAAGGACGAGATTATTCTGAACTGCACCCTTGTCACCCTCCTTTTCCCTTACTAACCTCCTAAGATTTTGTAGATTCTTGTTTATGGCTCTGGTGCTAGCTCTTTCTTTCCTCTGATTTTCCAACACTGCATTGTAATTGTCTTCAAGTTTCCTCAGAGAGAGTGCGAGATTTATCACTTCATCTCTCAACATATCCCCAATACATTGGTGGATACTGAGCTTGTCTGTTATAGGGATGTTAGCCATATTTAAAGTGAATTCCAAGGCTCGATAACTGGTTCCTTCAGTTGTAGGCTCCAGCACTGCCTCAGTGATGGTGATTATCAGCTTTTCTTTGTCCATATCTAGCTCAGTGGTGAGACGAGTATGGTACTTGTTCACAAATGTGACCAATTCTTCTCGCAATTTCTCTCGTGTAGTTCTGTTTTTATTGCCTATTTCTTCCCTCACTTCAGCTCTGTTAATCAGAAGGGCCTGTGACAACCTAGAGAGCTCTGACAAGGAAGCACCATCATAAGTAATTGTGAAACTGGCCTTGCTTTTGTCCGGCTCCCCGTATCGGACCGACTCTTCAAGTGGTGGTTCTTCCCATACAATCTCCACTTCATCATTTTTCTGTTTCTTGGAGGGATGAGATCCCTCGCCCATGTCCATATCTTCTTGTCCTCCTAAAGCATCTGACTCATCAGCTTGCCCTTTTTTTTTTTTTCTGTTCCCGCAGAAGTAGTGTTGCCCCTTCCTTCTGTAGCTGAAGATTCAGCGTCCATATATGAAGCCAAAGGCCATGTATCAAGGTTAGCTCTCCACTCAATGAAGGGCCTAGTCTCATGTACATAAGCAGTGAAATTTATTTTCCTTTTCCTATTGGAAAGGATCCCTTTCAGGTCATAGGGCCAAGCTTTTCCTTATATCGGATACATCCCTTGAATAAGTGTTTCCACTGTGGAGAGGGCGTGCCTTGAATTTATGATGAAGGGGCCGACAAAGGTGGGGAGCTTGAGAATGTATCCTTTCTTCGTGGGGATGAAGTGGAACTGGTTGGCCTTCAAGGTTTGACGGATGTACTCAAGGGAAAAAATCTGCATAGTAGGAAACACCGACAGGTGGTAGGGGGGTAGGGGTACATCTATGCCATAGACTTCGATCTCAGTGTAGTCGTCAAACAATTACCAGTCCCCTATTCTATCTTCATCATCGAACTACAGCCAGTCCTTCTGCTCGGGAAATATTATGGGCGGAGGGTTGTCATGTACGATGGTGTAGGCTATGGACATGAATTAATTCAAAAACTTCGTGTAACCCCTCCCGTTGGGCTGTTGACACACAAAGACGCTCCATTCAAAAATAGTTCTAGGTTGGGAGTTCGCCCTCGAAATATTTTTGAGGCCTAGAGTCTCAAACCTGTTAGCATGCTCAGACAGGAAGAGATAAAACACTAATGAATAGAACCGGAAAGACCCAGAAGAGGGTAACTCTTGGAACTGGGTTTGAATGGCTGAGGCCAGGAAAGTAGCGATATCCAAAATAACACCCTTTTGAGACATGAGCCAGAGGAGAGATATACATTCTTTTGACACCTGCTCGACCTCCCTGAGACCTGGTGACCCTGAAATGAAAGTAAGGATAGGTTGGATATTATCTCTGAAAGTGGCCAAGGGAACCATATCTGAAGGTGGGATAGAGGCAAGACGAGAATCTGAAATAAAAATGAGGAATTCACTCTGCTTCTTAGGGAAAATTTGAAAACTGTCAGGAGAGGGATAACTCAGTGAACTCGACATAACTATGACTATGGGGAAAACTAAGGGCCTCCTTTATGAGCTCGGGAGATATAAGGAAAATTTTATTGCCCTGTGCCGATAAGAATAAATCTATGCGTTCTTCATAGGCTTGACTGAGCCAACTTATAAACTTGGGGACTAGATATGTGGTCGGGGAAATATGATAATACATGCCTGACTGGACCACCCTGGACTGTTCTTGGCCCTTCACATAGGATTCAAACAACTCGAGTCTAAGACAAGATACACCTAAGGGGTAGATCGTGTCGTGAATCCACGTGTGCGCATCAATAAGTGGTTCAGGTCCAGGGACAACCCTGGACTCACGAGCTTGGGTGGTTTTAGGTTCAAAATTTCTGGGCTTTGCTTTCCCCATGATCATTTCGAAAAATAAAACATAAGGGAAAACGGCAAGGTGAAGAAATGAATAAATACTTGCAAACAGTGAGGAAACATGGGGGGAAAAGTGACGCAAGGGTTGAAAAGAAACCTGGTACTGTAACTCGAGCTTCGTTGCATGATAGGTTTGTAAAAATGAGGATTTTACTAAGAGTGTGCGTAAAACAGGATTAAACAGACATAGAGTTGTGGGAAACAAGGTTAGGGTGCCAATTGTAGGGCTGATGTCATAAGGATGTTGAAAATGGGGCATGTGGCGATAGGTTGTTGGCTATCAGGAGCCGGGTAGGTGCAATCCACTAACCAGGTTAATACCAGTACTGATCTTGTACCGAGATTTTCTGACTTACCTTACCTTTTGTTTTCATAGCGCCGCATGTCTTCCTTGAGGGGTCCACTCAAAGTTTCGTCAAGAGCCGGTGAGACCCTCCCGTAACACTTCACTACCCCATAGGAAGCTTAAACCTTGACGTGCCATCGAGTGATGTCATATGCTCCGGGGGGTAGCTCTTCGCCTTCTTCCTCCCATCCTTAGTACCCCCGGAATCCCTGCACAGGGAACTCCCTTTAGGTTGTCCAACATAAGTATGTGGCCCCAATTTTGTCTAACTTTGTAGTGCCATTATTATTTTTTCCGCACTCTTACTGTGAGGAGGTTTGCATGACATATTACCTTTATATTCACTTAGCCCACTTATCTTTTATGGACCCTTCCTTTGTTTATTTTGGCTTTCTCCTTTTTTGCTTAAGTTGCGGGCTGACCAAACAACATGATTGAATCCATTGATATACATATGTTTATATAATTTATACATGGTATAAGAGCATAGAAAATCACTATAGTGGAGGAGAATTTGAGTTTGTGACTGAATAGAATTCGAATTTGCAAAAGACATTCTTGGTGCGACATGCGATTCAGGATCGAAATGGATTTTAGTGGCTTGAGATTGGAGTATGCACTCGAGGGAAATTCCAATTATATTGTGTGGAAAGATAGGATGGAGGCAGTACTGGAGGACAATGAGTTGAAAGAATTCATCGACAATGAAATTCCAAAACCCACTGTAGCAGATGCCACTCTTCTTGATGCTTGGAAAAAGAACGTTGCAAAGGCGAGGAGGATCTTACTGAAGGGAGTAAGAGACCACATTGTCTCAAGTCTCCATGGCAAAGAGACACCATATGTAATGTGGAAATATTTGACAAATCTATTTTAGAGCAGCATTGATCATAGGAAACTGCCACTGAAGGGTAAACATAGGAAAATGAAAATGGAGAAACGTGACACCATTCTGAAATATTTTTTTCCTATGTCAGGATGAGCTTGGGAGCGTTGGAATTACTATCTTTGATGATTAATTGGTGAGCCTATAACTTCTAGGACTTCCCAGGAGTTGGCATAGTTATCAGGACTTTGTCAATGGAAGGGAAAAGCTGCCAGATTGGGAACGACTTTGGTCAGATTTGGTGCAAGAAGAATTCAGGTGGAATACCATGGATGGATCTTCATCTAAGCATGATGATGAAGAAGATTTTTCTTTGGCTACCAAGGCAAAGAAGGGGAAAGGAAATAAATTTCATTCCAAATCTGAGTCTGACAAAGATGGCAAGAAGCGCGACATGTCGAGAGTGAAGTGTTTTCACTGCCATGAGCATGGACATTATGCCACTAATTGTCCATGAAAGAAGAAGAACAAGAAGGCCTCAGGATCTATTGCTAGTGAGGTTTTGGCCTCACAATTTGAGCTTGACTTCTCATTGATCGCATGGATGGTGTTTAGTGAAATGGGATCAGTGTGGTACTTGGATAATCGTGCATCCTTTCACATGATGGGAGACAAAGAAATTTTCAGTAGCTTGGAGGAGAAGGACCTCCAGATGCATATCAAAATGGGTGATGACGAGTGGTACAGTGCTACCGGGATTGGTATAGTTACCTTCCAGAGACAGTCAGGTAAACCCTTTCAATTAAAAGATGTAAGTCATGTACCAGGCTTGAAGAAAAATTTGGTCTCAGTCATAATGTTGGAGGATTGAGGCTATGATGTTGTTTTCAGTGAAGGAAAAGCTTTCCTGCGACAAAAAACAATGTGACAAGCCAAGAATATTGGGATTTGAGTTAAGAATCTCTATAAAATTAATATATATGGCTGCAATGAATTGATGGGTAAGGCGAACAAAGTGGTGATACAGGATGAGAGTGAGTTATGGCATAGGAGATTGGGCCATCTTCACGACGAAGCCTTGAAGGTCATGCAACATATTTCTACGGGACTTCCCAAGGGTACACTTGCGTAGTGAGACACATGCAGGGGATGTACTATGGGGAAGTATGCAAAGACCACTTTTCATGAGAAGGAGAACCAAGCTTCAAAAATCCCTAAAAGAGTTCATTCAGACGTCTGTGGATCATTCTCTACTACTTCAAAAACAAAGCATAAGTACTATTTGATATTTTTTGATGACTTATCTCGAAAGTGTTGGATCTACTTCATGTATAAGAAATATCAGACATTCTCAAAGTTTCTTGAGTTCAAAGCACTGGTGGAGAAAGACATAGGGAAGCATGTGAAGGCTCTTAGGAGTGACAATGGTGGTGAGTACATCTCCAATGAATTCAAGAATTTCTGCAGCAAAGAAGGAATTTAGAGAGATTTGATTACGCCTCATAACCCATAACATAATGGGGTCGCAAAAAGAAAGAACATAACAATTGGGGGTGCATCACGAGCGATGTTGCATGATCATGACCTACTGTTTCATTTGTGGGTGGAGGCATTGAACACAACGGTATTTTTGCAAAACTGTTGTCCTCATTAGACACTTGGCATGAGTACACCAGAAGAGGCTTTTACTGGTAAGAAACCTGATATTTCATATTTTAAGATTTTTGGCTCATCTGTTTATGTGCATGTGAGGAAGACGCCAGGAAGAAGCTCGAACCAACAACTGAGATTTGGATATTTTTTGGGTACACTGAAACTCCCCACAACTATCGGGTGTATTTTCCAAACAATAGAATGACTGTTGTGTGACGAGATATAAAATTTGTTGAGGAGAAAGCCATGTGATTATCCCTTGAGAGGGAGTTGTATTTGCATGTAGAGGAGGAAATATTGGTTCCAAATAATGAACCTCAAGATGTGGGGCATCCACATGCTGAGGATTATGGAGTGGCAGAAAACCCTCATGTAGATCCATCTACCAGAAATGGTATAAGGCGCACCACAGAAGCTGATAGATTGAGACTTGATGTGGTAGAGGATGTAGGAGCCCCAATTTCACTACATAGAAAAGATAGTCTCCAGACAGGTTTACTGGATACATGGATCTTGTGAGAAAGTGTATTGTGACAGAACCATCTTCCTTTCAGGAAGAAATTCAACAACCAATTTGGGTTGATGTGATGGTAGAGGAAAATGACTCCATCGTCAATAACAATGCATGGGAGATTGTCCCAAGACCAGTCGACAAATCAGTGGTTGGATCTAGATGGATCTATAAGGTGAAGCAAGTTGCTGATGGGAGTGTGGAGAAGTATAATGCCAGATTTGTGGCCTGGGGATTCTCACAAGTTGAGGGGATCGACTATGAAGAGACTTTCGCACCAATCGCGAGGTACTCTTTCATTAGATCTATCCTTGCACTCTCCGCGCAGGTGGGGTGGAACATTCATCAAATGGATGTGAAAACTATGTTTCTCAATGGAGTTATTGAGGAGGAAGTGTACATAGAGAAGCTATAATGTTTCAAGATCTTTGATAGTGATTTTCATGTGTGTTGACTCAAGAGAGAATTGTATGGGCTGAAGCAAGAACCTCGTGCTTGGTACAATCGGATTGATAGCTATTTCACTGGGTTGGGCTTCACCAAAAGTGAAGTGGATGCAAACCTGTAATAGATTGTGGTTTATGGTAAGCTCTTGATTATCGTACTTTATGTTAATGATCTAATTTTGACAGGTGATGAGCAGCTGATAAACTCATGCAAGGAGGATCTTGAAAGAGAGTTCGAAATGAAGGACATGGAACTCCTTCACTATTTCCTTGGTTTGGAAATATGGCAGTGGGATGGTGAAATTTTTGTCTCTCGAGGCAAGTACGCCAAAGAGATACTGGTTAATTTTCACATGGACAGCTGTAAACCCATGGAGACTCCTCTTCCAGGAAATTGGAGGAAAGAGGATGCCAGTTCTGGAGAAGTAGTTGACGCTACTGTCTGTAGGCAGTTAGTGGGTTCACTGATGTACTTAGTGAACAATAGACCAAACATTTTCTACGGATTTAACCAACTGAGTCAAGCTATGGTTAAGCTAACCAGAGTATGGATTATGGTACAGACGGTTAGAGGGAGTGAAGCTTCAAGGCTTCATGGATGCAGATTGGGCTAGAAATCCATTAGACTGAAAGTGAACATCAAGAGGGATCTTCAACATAGGACCGACAACAGTTTCTTGGTACAACAGGAAGTAGCAATCTATGGCACTCAGTTCATCCGAGGCAGAGTACATGGTAGAAAGTGAAACTACATGTGAGGCCATCTGGATGAGAAAGATCCTGGTTGGTTTCTTTGGTTCTCAGATGGATTTGAAAGTGATACATTGTGATAACCAGAGTTGTATTAAAATATCGGTTAATCCAGTGTTTCATGATAGGTCAAAGCACATAGACATCTGGTACCACCATCTTTTATATTGTGTTTAGAGGCGCATTATGTTACTTCAGTACATTCCCACGTAAGATTAGGATTCATATATTCTAACGAAGGCGTTCACCAGGAGAAAATTCGAATACCATAGAGGCAGGATCGGGGTGGAAGATAGTCCCTTTCTTGTTGAGAGAGTGTTTAAGTCCAAAAATAAATTGCAGCACACACACTAGTGTGGGACCAATAGGTCCTAGCAGCACCTACACTAGCATGGGCTAAATTTGGTGCAGTGTCTAATTTAATTTTCCCTTAATTAAATTGGACAATAAAATGTAATCTTATCTCATGATCACCTGTAACAATTAACTGAGTGTGATAAAATCAGTTAGCTCATGTATTTCAAGTTGAGGGTAGTTGGTGAGGCATGCAGAGTATTTATATTAGTTATGGAGTTCGAATTGCAGTTGGTGCATTATTTTAATGCATGTTTAATCAGTTAACTCAGTTAGGTGAGTTAGAGTCAGTTTAACTTGTTGTAACTATTTGTTGCACTAGTGAGAGATCAAGTGAATTAAATATTATTTAATTCACAATCAATGATCTTCCATGCAATTGATGAATTAATATTAATAGCTGCATGCATGTCAGTTATAGTGGAGACCTAGTTGAGACAAAGTTGAAAGGGGGGTTAACTATCAATTGTGTGATTAGTAGGTTGCTTGCATGCAACTAGACATCTATTGGAGTTCCCATGATCCTTTCGCAATTTAGGAAGGCCAAAATTCCTAAAGAATAGGGATTTCATTCATTAGAAATTTTGCAAGGCAGAGTGTTTATAGGATGAGAATTGGCTAAGTGTTGGTTAGTTTTGTCCAGGATAGTGCAAGACGATTAGCATAGTGCAGGAGACTCTTGTGAGAAGAGTGCATTGTAATTGTTTCATGATTCCATGGTTAATAGAAAATAGAAGATAGTGGGGTTTTGAGCAGCAATATTTCCCCGGGAAATTATCTGTGTTATGGTTTGATTTGATTCTTTCTTTTCTTCATGTGATTGGTGATTATGTTTAATTTCCGAAATTGATTTGTAGAAGCGATTCAATATCTAGCTTTAGTACATTGTTATATCAGATTGAATCCATTGATATACATATGTTTGTATAATTTCTACAATGAAACATGGAAAATATCATGGAATTTAATTTTTGGTGGAAATGCAAGTCTATAGGCCATTGGTCCAATCCTGTCAAGGATCTCAAAAGGCCCACAATATTGAGGTGCCAACATGGCACATGATCCAATCCTCAGGGAGCCTCTCTTGGGCTTGATGCACAAGTAAACATGCTCCCCAACCTAAAAATCCTTGAATGCTCTATGTTGTTAAGCATAAATCTTATGCTTGTCCTATGCCACTTTTAAATTAATTTTGATAACCTACATCTCCCGCTCCATCTCAGCCAACATATCCGATACAATCAACAACATGTTCAATATATCACTACAACTAATAGGAGTATTAAAACTCCACCCATAAAGAGCCTCAAATGTACTCATCCTTAAGGATTCATGAAACCCATTATTATATGAAAAATATACCAATGGAAGATACTCCTACCACTTCCTCTACTGATGCATGAAATACATCTTCAACATATCCTCAAGAATCTTGTTAACCCTCTTTGTATGTCCATCTGTTTGTAGATGATAATTTGTACTGAAATCTAACTTTGTCCCCATGACTGTAAACAAAACCTTCCAAAACTTGGAATTGATCTTAGTATATCTATTTGATATAGTGTTCTTTGGAACTCTATACAACCTTATAATCTCCATGATGAAGATCTGAGCTACCTCACTAGCCGCATTTGTAGACTTCAGGACAATTAATTCAGCTACCTTGCTCAACCTATCAACCAGAACCATGATGAAATCAAGTTGTCTCGACGTCCTTGGAAAAATTGTAACAAATTCCATGGAAATGACCTCCATGTTGAAATTTGCAACAAGAAACAGTGAAATTGGCATCCAGAAACAACATGACAGCACACACACTAGTGTGGGACCACATCTCACACAATGATGGGTCCAAGCAATACATTAGTGTGCAAGCCAATTTATTAAATAAATTGGAAATGTTTCTAATCTAATTTTCCCTTAATTAAATTGGACAATAAATTGTAATCTTATCTCATAAACACTTGTAATAGTTAACTAAGTGTGATAGACTTAGTTAGCTCATGAATTTAGAGTTGAGGGTGGTTGGTGAGGCATGCAGAGTGATTCTATTTGTTTTAGAGTCCAAGTTGTAGTTAGTGTATTAGTTTAATGGACAAGAAATAAATTAACTCAATTAAGTGAGTTGAAGTGAGTCTAACTAGTTGTAACTGATTGTTGCACTAGTGAGAGGTCAAGTGAATTGAATCAGATTTAATTCACATGCAGTGATATGTCAAGTGATTAATGATTTACTATTAATAGTTGCATGCATGTTAGTTCTAATGAAGACCCAGTTGTTGAGAAGTTAAATCCCCTCTGCAGACAGAGGTGATCCCTCTAGCCCTAGAGTGGGTCTATCAACAAGGGAACAAATTGGAATTTTAGAATCCTAGCTTATAAATGAAAACGAGTTGGGATAGATCACCTACCTTGGTCCAACACTTTTTTTGTAGTCTGCAGCAGCGATCCGCTGATCTTTGTCTTCACACGTCGTGGTCCTTCAGTGATAATATCCGTGTACCTGCATAAGGATCAAGTGAATGGTGACAGCATACGAAAACATATTTTCATTCACAACTTTTCGATTGGTTAAGGAGAATCGAACATTTTGCATATGGTCGAACACAAAATTAGAACCAAAAAACTAGTCATGTATTAATGATAGATAAAAGAAGTTTGCAACCTTAATACCTTGACGTTGTAACCTCCTTCGATGGGTTCAGTCAAGTGCGTCTCAGGCATTTGTCGGGGATCAGACTTGGTGAGGCATTCGGCCTAAACTCTATCTCCACAATGGATTTCTCTCTGCCTTTTTCTTCACATAAGCAATATTAAGGACTGTTCAGCTAGCTGAAAATATGTGAGAAGGAAGTATTTATAGGAGAGGAGGAGGTGGTTTGGGATCCCTCATAATGTGGAAGAGAGGCCTTATCCTTTGGGGAGTTGCTCAATTTTAGGAAAAAAGAAGCCAAAGGGCGGACTTCGACATTATTCAGTCGAACAAGACATGATGACTCCACTCATGAAGTGGTTAGGCATGGAAAATTCGTTTCTATTTTAAAAAAACTTTCCAAAAACAGCTCGGTGTGGGTGCCCCACTAAGACAGAGTGCCAATGGGTGTGAGGCCCAACGTTAATTTCTCTATGGGCATGAGGCCATAACTACCTACCAGCGCCGATCCAAAATCATGTGTTTTTGAGAGCCTGCTTCAAGAATGATCAACAGAAGAAATGTTCCTGACATGCCAAGGGATGCAATGACACTTTTAGCAAGGTATGAAAATACATCGAAGTCACTAAAATGGTCCTCCAATATTCAGGAAGGGGATTGCAAGGATGGTGACAAAATACTGTGTAACAGATGCCCCCAAAAGCATGAGGTCCGAGAGAGAGGGGGGAGTGAAATGATTTATGAGAATGTGCCCCAACCAAACACTGTCATCAGAAGACCTACAAGAACAAGTACAACTGATATCTCTAATACATGAATATGTGGCATTGGCGCAACCATCTATAATAGACTACATATAAAAGTAATATCTGAGGTATGGACGCAACCATCCATCAAGAACGATCAATAAGTAGACTCAGGTATGGTCGCAACCATCCAATCAGAAGAGTCATGCATATAATCATGATAAAAAAAATTGTCTCACAGCCTGGATTTTATCAGACAAAACCCAGGGTCTTGCACTCCATATCTGCCCAAACAAGTACAAATTCAAGCATGCGAATGAGTGAGCTGAAGTCAAACATGCAAGAAATTCGCTTGATTACCAGCCAATAATGAAAATTTTTAACAAGCATGAGAGAAACCACTAATAATGAAAATGGTTCTAAAGGTACAACAAGTACAAGTCGCGAAATGTGAACAGTGAACTGAAGTCAAACACCCGCGAAATCACTCGATCGAAGGCCAATGATGCGGACCTATCGCCAAATACGAAGAACTTTCCATTGAGGCATGCAAGCTCCAATGTACCGGAAGAGAGTCTCTAGATCAGCTTCCTGGATAATGAGTTGAAGTTGATAGTAAGTGACCTAGTCAAAGGAGGGCCATAATGTTTCCCACATCATTGACATGAGACAGAGGAATAAGATGATAGTGAATCAGGACTAAACAGAGGATCAAAGGTTGAAAACTACATAAGGAAACTTCTCTTAAACATATTGGTGAAACGACTCTGAAATTTGGTAGTATTTGACATCAGGGGATTTGAGGTCATGATGACATGTCAAAGAGTAGATAAGAGGTCAAAAATGATAACCCAAAACCATGGAGGAAAAAATGATGAAATGGGATGTCCCCAACCCAACACGAATTGCAGACAAGTGTCATGTTCAAGAGCGACATACTGCCGACACGACTGATAACTGGTTCCATTTTCCCCCACCATTGTTGGCGAGTACCCCAATTATTTTTGGAAATAAGCTTGGAGGGGATAACATATTATTTCCATATAAGTTTGTCCTTCAGAAAAATCCATCCTACATTTTACGAGCCCTAGGAAGGAGGAACTCAGTTACATCATGGTGATGATTTTCGATGTCATGTAAGTTTTAAAGAGTCTGAAAAAGTAAGAACTTGACATATTTTCATGTTTAGAGAGTTTGAAAAGAAGCAGAAAATAAAACTCCAACAAGTCCCTTTTCATAGATAGTCTCACAGATCTGAAAGGGTAGAAAACCATATCTGAGAGAACCTCTTAGTCGCGATAGGCTAAGGTATTCCTTTTTCGTAAATAATCTATCCCAACCTGAAAAAGGGGTAAACGTATACTGGGTAGATGCCGTCTTGCAGCGTTTAATGAGTTTGAAACGATAAGAGTCTCGACAATCTTTTCAATTTTCGAGAGTCAGAAAAGTGTTGAAAGATGACTCCAGTTGGTGACTTTTTCTTGTTTTTACCGAGTCCGAAAAAGTAATAAAATACAACTTGTTACTTGATCACCATCACGTTGAAGACCTATTGTTGCACAAGAAACGCACGTAAAACAAATTTTTTGAGATAAAACAATAAAATATTTGAAAAATATGCTCAAAAACTTAATTAGGGTTCTGAAAAGTTTATAAAATGCCAAAATAGTGAAAAATAAATTAATTTTCACCTTCAACCTCTTATGAGCATTTTTACCCTTTTTCACTGTGATCTTGTGGAACTGATAGCGAACAATATAAGAGACCAATCGTGAATCTGTCTTTTTTAGGTGAGCGTTCGTATCCTTGCCTGCATTTCATTTTTTCACATTTTTGGGGGATTTTTGTTCAAATTAGGGCGTGACAGTCGGCGCGGGTTCCTGGCACAGACTCACACCAACCCGCCTTGCAATCAAATGGGGGCACGCCAACTGCGACGATGGATTTTACATAAAATTTCTACTATCTGGCCCATTTTAAACAATTCAATAGTTAATAAATTGACTAATGATAGCCCCATTGATGGTTTTTTAGGTGTGTGATGTTAGTCATCAATAATTTTTTCTTCTCATCGATGACTAAAATACTTATCCTAGATTTCTAGAAACAAAGTTCATGAACATTGTGAGTTCTAGAAATCTCACTGCCTTCATTATCCTTAGGATAAATTTTCACTAGTTTATCATCCTTTCATGTCAAGGTCAGCTTGCTACTCCCGAAAGACCCATCATGGGCTCATGCTATTCATTTTTTCTTGTCTAGTTACCTTTGGCCTCAAGCCCACTGTTCTTTTACTTCCCAACCCCTCCATTGCTACCTAAGGTCACCAACCAATCAACTCTCTTATGTCTCCCAAATGCATCAAGCATTGATGATCTCAAAACTATCTCTGTAGGCTCTTTAGATAAATCAAGTACATTGGATTTTGGATCTTCAATACATCAGTTTGTCCAAAACTCTGTTTTACACCTAATAATCCCAAGTCAAGTTTTCAAGCTGAGACCAAGTCCAAAGAGCCTCCCACTAGGTCATTTAGGGTTTTATAGGTTGTAGGGTTGTTTTGATGATCTAAGTCACTATTTTTCATATGCCAAAAAAGTTAAAATCAAAGAGGATGAAGATCAACAAGTGGTTGTCCAAAGGAGATCAAAAAATCTTCCAAGGAAGGCCTCTTTGGCCAAGCACAAATTCTGCAAAGGAAAAATACCCATTTTGATATTTATGCAAGGGGTTTCAAGGTGGATATCAGCAGAGAAATAGGTAAGGTAATAGGCCAATTCATCACTAAAGACACCTACAACAAAGGAGAGGCAGTGCCTATTTTCAGAGAAAACTAGGGCTTTCAAGGGAAATTTTCTTGGTTTCAAGACCTCCATGATTAAATCATCCGCAAGGCTTGTATCTTGATGCTCTTACACCTCCTCCTATCCTTAATATACCTTCAAAAACACTCCCCATCACTCCTATCCCTCAAAATCATCATTTTCCTACAAAACCTAGTCTATTGCCACAATTTGACACTTTTTGAGACTAGGCCTGTGTTTTGACATTTTGGACCCCTTCCTCTCACTCAATTATTGAAATCACACTTTCTGCTACTCTCCAACATATATCCCTATCCCCCAAAATTTCCCCAAGAATTTAGACAACCCTTAACCCCTTCATTCCCCTCCCTCTGCAAAGCAGTCCTAAATCCTCACACCAAACCCTAATTTCCTCTTCCAACTAAGCTAGGGTTTGACATGAAAGGGAGGAAAAAGAGAAAAAGATTCATTTTATAGATAATGTAAGCAAGAATAATTCTATACCAGCTCATTAAAATCATGCCTCCATCATTTTCCAAGAATTCATTCCAAGAGACAAGCCATGTGTCACACCTAGGGCTAGTTTTGCTTCAAGTTTTGTTTCAGAAAAAACAGAGATGAATTTGGAAAAAGTGAGATAGGTTTTTGTCCATAATAGGGCCAATAATAAAAACCTCCTTCAGTTTTTACACAGGTATCATGGTTTGAGATCAATGTTAAAAATACAGGTGTCACGGGAGAAATTATGCACTTCTGGAGTGACCTTGGGAAAATCGAATTTTCTCAAAGCTGGAGTGTCCAAATGACTTGCTTGATACATAAAATGAAAACTAGAATTCACGAGATTTCCAATGAGCTATCATGAGCTCAATTTTGAATTGAGTAAGCCATCCAAAAGTAGTCTACACCAGCACTCTGCATTTCTGCACCAGCATTCAGCACTTTTTGACCAGTGTTGGGAGAATCCATTTTTGGACAGGTAAATGAATTTTAATCAAGAAAAAAAATTTCATATTTGGAAATTAGACAAGTCAATATTTCCAACGAGTTATCATGGAGCTCATTCTGACACCAGGAAGGCCTCCAAACGCCCTCTGAAACATAGCGTTGCGCACAGGAGAAGTTTTTATGTTTTGAGACCCTTGGCGTAGCACCCTAGGCGCTATGCTTTTGTTTTGGGAATCCTAAGCTGCTAAAGTTTATATTTTTGGGTTTTTCATGTCTCCATCAGTCTCTAAAAAAAAAATTCAGATCATTTGGAGCATTTTCCCCCCCTCAAAAGGTCAAAAAACACCTCAAAAATGACCTTTATGCCTCCTTTTCAGGCCTGGTGTTGCGCGTTGAGAAGTCATGGGAAATTTTATTTTTGAGCAGGTAAATGGAATCCATTCAGCACAAATCAAGTATTTCTGGAAATTAAACTCTCAAAGATTTCCAACGAGCCATCAAGGACCTGAATTCGATGCTGGGAATGGGTTCAAAACTCAGCTGCAGCAGACCCCAAATTTGTTGATATGGAGCTACGCACAGAGACAACGTTTTGCCAAAAAGTCAACAAAAGACACAAATTAATGGAAAATTAGTTTTTTAATATTTTCTTGGAAAAAACACTCCTGATTTTATTGGGGAGTTATGTTTTGGTGTGTTTCATTTATTTCCTTATCTCTTATGTGTCTTGGGCCTTGCATGGTCATTAAGCACATTTATGGCTAAATTAGGGTTTCTGGAAGCCTCTTAGGGTTTCCACCTCCTCATTTACTCCATAAATAGAGCATGAGGATTTTTTATATTTTTTTGAATTTTGATGACTTATGTTGGAGTAATACATAGCCCTTTGAAGCCTTTTATGAGAAATTGATTTCTTGGAGCTCATGCTTGATCTGATTTGCTTATGGATGGAGAGGGATTGTTTGCAGGATCCATAGGCCTGGTTGATGGTGTAGTTTTCTCTTGTTTATGTTTTCTAGTTTTCCATTATGTTTTCCATCTTGCTATGCTGTAGTAGGACAAAAAATTTAGACTAAGATATGCTCGCTAATGGCACCTTAGATCTGTTTGTTTCCTTCATTGCCTTAATGTTTTCTTCTACTGAGATATGTTAGGGAATTCATTTCTTTCTCTCTAAGAAGTTCTTATTTTGTCCATTTCTTGAAAGATTTAGATCAGTTATTATCAATTATGATTTATGGTTAGCCCTACATATTGTTTCCACTGAAATGTTTTGTTCTTGGAATCATCTTTTGAAGCAGCTTTGCCTAGGGTTTGTCAAAGGAGTCTGTCTTAACCATGCTCTTTGCCTTCACTTAGCTGAATTTGTTTCAAGGAACCTTCATAGCTATAACTATGGATGTTAGGGTTTTCCCTCTTTCTATGGTTATAGTTATTTGTGTATCTTAAATGTTTTTCTGCTCTTGATGATAAAATCTTTGAAAGATTAGACAAGTTTTTTCCTTTCTATGTTTTATCTGATTGTTGTCTTAGTTGATTATCTGTTTTCGGTTTGAAATCAAATGGATTAGGCTTTGCTTATGCTTTTGATTCTCTTGCTGCACTTACAAATATTCTAACTCTCTCAGTTCATAAAGCACATAAGGATTCAATTTCCTGCCTTTATTAGCTTTGTTCTTAAACTTAATGTCCATCTCATAATCCTTCACAAACCTTAAAAGATCCACCAACCAAATAAAATTGCCCTGCAAATACTCTTCACTCCATTTATGAACTTATCTTGACCTTGTTAGACTCCATTTCCCAATGACTTGAAAATATTCCATGTTTCCTATCTAAAATCTATCTGAGCTTCATACCCAACCAAAAACAATCAAAATACCCTACACTTAACATCTAGCCTAAAATCAACCCTAATCAGTAAATAAGTTCACATATTTGCACCTATTAGAGAGATCCCTCTCCGAATCCAGGAAGGCTAGGTCCTAGGATTCCAAAGCTTGGTTTGATGTTACCCTTGTCAATTTGTATCTCAATCAATCTAGCAAATTACGGGGAGCTAACATAATGGAAATCACGGTGGGACCCTGAGTGATAAACAAACTTAGACTTCCCTAAACCTTTCAAAAAACCCTTAAGAGTACTATCTTGTGGATTTATCCCACGGCTCACACCAACATATATGTTGGCGATCACGGTGGGACCTTCTGAGTTAGTGAAAAGCTAAGTATTCCTTAGATCTCAGAAAACTCACAAACATCCTTAGATTGGTATTTAGTTGTTGATGGTGGATGTTGGCCACCTATAAATTTTGTTCTATCAAAAGGTGGCCAAAACATTGTTTAGCCTTCAAGGAACAGTTTCATTGCAGAAAGTGTATCTCTTGAAGCCTCTGGAAGAAATCATATCCTTGTTTCAATCTTCATTGTTGTTCCCATTTCAAGCTCAGAAAATTCTGCTGAATTCCATGAGAAAGACTGCTGCAAAATCCCCTTTTTTCCCCTTCTTGCACTCAGAAACTAACCTTCATTTTTACTCTCTTGTTCCCCATCAAGATCCCTCATTCTCATAATTTTTCCATCTCCCCTTCATCAAAATCCCTTTCATAAGGTTTTAAGATCCTGTTTGGCCTTATCAAAACCCCCAAAACCCTTTGAAAACCATTGAAGATCCATGAAAAAAATCACATTTTCATATTAAGGGTTTAAGCCCCCTTGGGCTAAGTCCCCAACTCTATAACCCCCTGTCATATGCTTCTCCATGTGCCCACAGGCCCCGAAATCGTGCGCCAAGCCATTTTGAATAAATATTTCCGCCCAAAGTTTAAAACCTTTGGTTATATATTAAATTTGTCGAATTTACTATGAATTTTTTTTTCCGCCGGTGCAAAATTCCAAATTAATCTCCGCCGTGGATCTGATCCGCTGATCGACGGTGCGGAACCTATCGTGGTTGGTGGTCCTGTTGGAAATGTTGTCATTTATGGCAAAGGAATTGGCAAAGAAGATGGCAAAGGAGCACCTGAAACAACAACAAAGCAGCAGTGAGGTAGCAGAGACATGCAGTGTATTGAAGCAGAGACAAGCAGTGAATGCATTTGGAACCTGAGAATATTGAACGCAGACTCTTGACTCAGAAGTCACAACAATTCCAACCTGAAGATTGTGAATAATCGATATCGATTGTGAATAATCGATATGAATCAGAGCAACACTAGGAAGAAGAGCAATATTGTTCAAATGATGAATTGAACACTTACAGCGAAATTTGTAATCATTGAGATAGGGTAACTTTGACTAAGAGTTCCATTACGGTTACAGTGATGGGTTCGATTTCCATTCCATGAGATTGGAATAGAATCGATGATTTCAACTCTTGAATGGTCACACCGATGCAAGTAGGAAGAAGGGAAGTCGAGGTGTAAAAGAGGAGATATGTTGGAAAATTGCCTGTTTGGAATCTTAAGGTTAGCGTATGAACTGGAACAATGAACCATGGTATGGTAACTGTACATTGGTTCTTGTGGAACCAGATTGGTGTATGAAGAGGCAGAACCACGAATCAAGAACGAACAGTCAAGAGTGAGAGGAACCTTGAAGGCGAAACCTGAGCGTAAAGGAGAAGAGCAGAACCTTGAAGGCGGAACCTTGCGGGAGTGAACAGTGAAGGCAGTTTCCGGGTTTCATCGAACCGCTTTCGACGGGCAAGTGGTAATTTGAGAATCGGAGCGATTCCATACGATGGGTGGCACATGTCCCAAAGAAGTTGGCAAAACCACTCTCACTACACGCCATCGTGTATTAACTCTCGACTGAGGACCCCGTGCGATCTCGATACAAGCCATCGATCTAGAGGGAAGCCATCGGACGGTGATCATAGTGAGAAGATGCGCGAAGGTTAACTTAAGGTACGGGCGTGTGTATTTGATTGATTTCGTCGATTGTATGGTGGGGCCGAGGCCTATAGTAATTTATTAAAAATGTCAGTTATTAATATAAGGGCGACAACCTTATTATAGGACGACGACTGAACATATTTAAGGGTTTTCATAGTCATAATATGGAAGAGGATAAATTATAAAATGCATACGTATGACTGTGTGTGTGAAATCAAAAGGAAGTTGAGGAAGACCACGTAGAGGAGAATGGGGTATAATGAGAGATAAACTGGACTGTGGATGTGAGTGTTATCAAGTGATATATTTAAGTGGGAAACATATACATATGATGATATATATACTACGCTGATATTTAATATAGTGAGCTGTAATATTGCTTCGAAATTATATTAAAACATTGATTGGGTTTATTACAAGAGCATATTATGTATTTTATGGGTATTATAATCGTGAGTATAAGAAGCCTCCACAGTTGATTAAAGTGCCAGCCCAAGAGATTAGAACCTTGAGAGTTTGTCCAGATTTAAAATCAGCTGTTATATTAAAAAGCAGTTATATATGCAGCAGGTGCACAAAAGTACAGTGAACAGGTGAATAAACATAGGGATGAAAATGTGGGCCTAACAGAGGTAAAAAAAGAATGTAGGAACTGAAAAAGTCACAGGGAATTTTGCAGGCATGATGAACATAAATATACAGAACAGTCACTCAAAAACATCAGAAAAGACAAATCCAGTAAAGCCAAAATCCAGAAAAGGAGCTGAGTGAAATTGAAGTGTGTAACTGACAATGTGAATGTAAATATTGTAATTATTTTTTTATTGTTTGTGATGCATTGGAAAGTCTCCAGTAGGAAAACAAAACTCCCACTGTAATATTGAAATGTGTACAGATTGCTATAATTTTAAATGAGTTGGACAAAAGAATGAGAAGACAAAAGTCAAAGAGTCATGGCTGTTCACTCCAAATTCATTGTGGAATACAAACAGTCATGTGAGGAACTCTATATATATAATTTGATATGCATAAGTGAAAAAAAAGAGAGGAGAGTAATAATAGATAATGAAAAGTATAGAAGATTGAGGCAGAGAAGATAAAGAAGAGAGGAGCAGAAAGAAATGCTACAGAACAGAGCTGATATCTGAGGTAAATTAGCAAACACTTCTTGTGATAAATTGAGGAAGTTGGAGCTTCCCTATCAAGTTGAATCTTGATAGCTGTCAGTTGTAGCTGACTGAGGTTGGAGCCTCTTGTAGGTTTGTGCCTGCAGAAAATTGAAGGGAGTTGGAGCTTCCTTGCAAGTTGTAGCTTGCAGAATTGAGGTTGGAGCCTCCTGTGGGTTGGTGCCTATAGAAAAACAGTGGCGAGAGGGAGTTGGAGCTTGCGTTTGCATCACAAAAATAATAAGATGTGGTTTTCTCCCTTTATGGGTTTCCACTTATATCTTCTGTCTCTATCTGTGGCTTGTGTGCTGAGATGATTTATCAAACATGCTTAATGTTTGCTGCTCTCATAATAAGTTTAATGTCATATTAATTTAACACTAGTTGCAACATATTAAGGCTGTTCATATACTAAGGTTGATCATAAAAGTAGGCTATAAATAAGCTGATGAAAAACTGAAAAATGCTCATGAATGTATTGAACTGATTCACCCCCCCCTTCTCAGTTCAACTAAATTTCAAAAATTGGTATCAGAGCAGGTTCCTTTGTACCAGTTAGCAACTAAAAGGAGATTCTAGGTTATCAGAATGGCTAGTAAAGAAGGATGCTCAACCAATAACGCCCCTTTCTTTACAGGTGTAAATTATGCCTTCTGGAAAATCAGGATGAGGACATACATAATGTCTCTAGGAATAGAAGTTTGGGGTGATGTGGAATTAGGATATGCCCCAAAGTCAACTGACTCAGAGAAAAAATCCAAACAAGATTTTGTAGCTAACGCAAAAGCCATGAATGCTATCTTGAATGGATTATGTGAAGCAGAGTTTATCAAAGTAATGCACAAAGACACCGCCAAAGAGATGTGGCATACTCTGGAGAACATCCATGAGGGAGAGAAGAAAGTAAAGACTGCCAAAATTCAAGTCTATAGAGCCCAGTTTGACAACTTAAAAATGAATGATGATGAAGACATTGACAGCTTCGTCCTAAAAGTTGCAGAAATAGTTAACAATTTGAAAGCTCTTGGAGAAACCATGCCAGAAAGTATAATTGTGCAAAATATTCTAAGATCTCTTCCATCCAGGTTTAATCCCAAGGTGTCTGCAATAGAAGAAACAACTGATTGGGAGACCTTGACCATGAACCAACTACTTGGAAATTTAACAGCATACGAGATGAGGCTCCCACAGAAGAAGCCAAGTATGAGGGAGGCAACCTTTTAAACAGAAAAGAAGAAAGAAGAAGAGGAAGACATATGCTCTTGCTCGGATGAAGAAGAGGCAAATTTTGTCAAGAAATTGGATAGAGGCTCAGGTAAATACAAAGGTAAACTTCCTTTCAAATGCTTTAACTGTGGAAGAGTTGGACACTATGCTGCTAAGTGTCCTCACAAGAAAGTAAGGAATCAGGCTCAAGAGTCAGAGAAAAATACATCAAAGAACTGGAATAAAGGAAAGAAGTTCAGCAAAAAATCCTTCTATGCTCAACAAGACAGCAGTACATCTGAAGATCCGGATGAACTCTCAAGTGAAGATGGAACCTCTGAATTTTTATTGATGGCTATAGAAGAACTTTAAGGTCTCCTGCTAGAAGATGAAGAAGAAGAAGGTGAAGTCGACCTCGAGGGGGAGCTAAGAAGTGCTCTGGAAGAGATTGATAGACTCAAGCTGAAATGCAGAAAACAAAAGGACATTCTCCTCAAGTATGTACGAGAAGAACAGAATTCAGAAGTCCTGATGCAACTAAAGATAGAGCTTGAAGAAGCCAAGAAGATAGAGGACATGTTACTTAAGCAAATCAAAGAAAAAACTCAGGAACAAGAAAAGTTGGAAGAAGAAGTAGTATGTCTCAGGAAGAAATTAGAAAATTCTCAAAGGAAAATGGTTATAAACTCTTCTCAAACAACAAGCTCTAGTAAGTTGAACGAAATTCTTGGTGCTCAAAGATTTCCTATGATAAAAACTGGAATAGGCTATGAAGGAGAATCAAGTAAAGGCAAAGAAAAGGTTGACAGAGAGATTATTTTTGTAAAAGTAAAGAAGAATGATGAAGCAGCTCAAACAATTCCTACAAAAGAAACCTGTAATAAGGAAGACAGAGATCAGAAGAAACCACTAGTAGCAAAGAATTTAATAAATACTAAGACCCCTGAGTATGTAAAATTTGGAAACCATCAAAGGAGATTCTTCCCTCCTATGAAGAATGCCACCTGTTATGCTTATCACAAGCTGGGACACATTGCTGCATATTGTCATGCAAGGAGGAGTAATTCAAACCAACAAAAGATGCAAACATTGAAGATATTGCCTCAAGCAAACAAATGGAAGAGACAAACTTACATCAGGTATGCAAATATTTTCTATGGTTACTGTTTTTATTGTAAGGAATTTGGCCATAAAATCATTGAGTGTAGAAAGTATGGACAAATATTTATGTTTAACACCTCAAGGAGGTTTATGAATCAAAGAAATTTTGTTCATACTCATAATTCTACAAAAATTATGATCAAATGTTGTGTATGCAATCAAGTTGGACATATACCTTCCAAATGTCCTCTAAGAAGATGTAGTTCATCACCTCACAAAAGATACCAAAAAAAAGGGTGCCTCCAGTGGATAAAGAAGGTGAATAAATGTGACTTGGCTCTAACTGCTCAAGACCTGAAAAGCTAGTGGTAGTTGGACATTGGCTGCTCTAAACACATGACTGGAGACAGAAGCAAGTTTATAACTTTTGATGAAAAGAAAACTGGTAATGTTACTTTTGGCAATGATAAATCAGGAAAAATCAAGGGAAAAGGCTCAGTCAGCTTAGATAATGGCAGAGGGAAGGCCCAAGATGTACTATTTGTAGATGGGCTGAAAGCAAATTTGCTGAGTGTCAGTCAAATGTGTGATAAAGGTTGCGAAGTTCTTTTAAGAGCACAAGAATGTGAAGTCAGATCAAGCACCACAGGTAAGACTCTGCTCAAAGGTGTTCGAACAGAGAGCAATGTTTACATTGTGAAAGAGAAAGATGAAGCATGCCATCTTAGCAAACTTGAGGAGTCATGGTTATGGCATAAAATATTGGGACATCTCAGCTTCGATCACATCATCAGACTAAGCAAAAAGAAAGCAGTCAGAGACATGCTAGAAATAAAAAGGCCTTCTAATACCATATGCAAATCTTGTCAACTGGGTAAACAGACCCGTACATCATTTAAGGCCAAAGATGAGTTATCAACAAGTAGACCACTCCAACTTGTGCACATGGATCTGTGTGGACTTGCAAGAACTAAAACACCAAGTGGAGAATCCTACTTCATGCTAATAATCGATGATTTCTCCAGAATGACATGGGTTGCATTTCTCAAGAATAAATCGGAAGCTTTGGAAAAATTCAAAATATTCAAAGCATTAGCAGAAAATCAGACAGGATGCAAGCTAAAATGCATAAGATCAGACAGAGGAGGTGAATTCACAGATTATGACTTTACAGATCTATGCAATGAATATGGCATAAAACAACAATTTACTATTGCAGGGACACCTCAGCAGAATGGAGTAGCAGAGAGACAAAACAGATCTGTTCAACAAATTGCTAGGGCCATGATGCAAGAGAGTAATATTCCTCAAACCTTTTGATAGAGCGATAATTTTATTTACGCTAATCGCCAATAAAGCCCACTTAATACCAAGTAGTGATAACAATCCATATGAACTATGGCATGGGAAACCAACTTCAATTAAACATTTTAGAATCTTTGGAAGCAAGTGCTACATAAAGAATAATGATGAAAATATTTGGAAATTTGATGCAAGAGCAGATGAAGGGATTTTTCTAGGATATGCTTCCAAAAGTAAAGGGTACAAGTGCTACAACAAGACTCTTCGAAAAATAGTTGAAAGTATTGATGTGAGATTTGATGAAGAACTTCCAAACAATACAAGAGATATAGACTGCTGCAGTCCATCAGACAACCATGAAGAAGAAAAACAGAATGATGATGAAACAAGCAAGACAACAGAAGATGCAGAGCTGAGCTCGAAAACCCCCTCAAGATACACTCAGAAGAATCATCCTGAAGATAAGATCATAGGAGACAAGAAAGCAGGGGTCCAGACAAGAAGGCAGCTAACAGAACAAAAATAAGAGGTATACATAGCCATTTTATCACAGATAGAGCCAAAGAGATTTGAAGAAGCCAACAAGGACAAGTATTGGGTAAAGGCAATGAATTAAGAATTGGACCAAATTGAGAAGAACAATACCTAGGAACTAGTTCCTAGACCAATTGAGAAAAATATCATTGGCTCAAAATGGGTATTCAAGAATAAAATGAATGAGCAAGGACAGGTAATCAGGAATAAAGCCAAATTAGTTTGCAAAGGATATTCACAAATTGAAGGAATTGATTATGACGAAACATTTTCTCCTGTAGCCAGAATGGAAGCCATCAGAATGTTTCTAGCCTTTGCATGCTACCAAGACTTAAAGGTATACCAAATGGATGTGAAATCTTCATTTCTGAATGGAGATCTAGAAGAAGAAGTCTACATGGAACAACCAAAAGGTTTCTCTTTAACATATAAAGAAGACTATGTGTGCAGACTGAAGAAGGCTCTATATGGACTAAAACAGGCTCCTCGTGCTTGGTACTCAAGACTGGATAAATATTTTCAAAAACAAGGCTTTAAGAGAGGTGGAGTAGACAACAATTTGTACATAAAAGCCCATGAAAATGAAATCCTGATTGTTGTAGTATATGTTGATGACATTATGTTTGGAAGAAATGGAGAAGAACTAGCAAAAGGATTTTTTGATGAGATGAAAACAGAGTTTGAGATGTTTATGATTGGAGAGCTTAGTTTCCACTTAGGACTTCAAATTCAGCAAAAGAACACAGGTACGTTCATCTCACAGGAAAAATACTTAAAAGAAATGTTGAAAAAATTAAAAAAGGAGGACTGCAAACCTGTGTCAACTCCCATGATCACGAGATGTACGCTGTGTGCTGATGATGGATCTGCTGATATAGATCAAAAACTCTACAGATCCATGATAGGAAGTCTGTTGTATTTGATAGCATCAAGGCCAGACATCATGCTAGCAGTAGGACTAGTGGCTAGATATCATGCAGCACCTAAACAAAATCACCTTCTTGCAGTAAAAAGAATATTTATATATCTACAAGGAACAACACTATATGGGCTTTGGTATCCTAAAGGCAAAAAATTCACTTTGACAGCATACACAGATGCAGATTGGGCCAGCTGTGTGGATGATAGGAAAAGTACAAGTGGAGGTGCATTCTATCTAGGTGAAAGTCTGGTGGCATGGTTAAGCAAGAAAAAAACCTCTATCTCTCTATCTACAACAGAATCAAAATATATAGTAGCAACAACATGTTGTACACAAGTCATGTGGATGAAGCAAACCCTCCAAGACATGAAGGTAAGCATTGATGAATCTATCTCAATAAAATATGATAATACAAGTGCTATAAGTATATCTAAAAATCCTGTGCTTCACTCAAAAACTAAGCATATCCCAATCAAGTATCATTTTCTCCGAGAACAAGTGGCTTAGAAGATAGTAAAGCTGGAGTATGTACTCCCAAAAAACAGGTAACGAAGGGAAACGTGCGATGTTTTAAACCTCTTGCTAGAAAACCATTTCAATATTTGAGAGATAAACTAGGGGTAGTATCTGTAGATGCTACTCTCTGATATAAAGAGAAAGCACAGTTTCAGGGGGAGAACAGAAATGAAAATATCATTCTAGGGGGAGATCAGCCAATAAGGAAAGCATGAAACAGGTCCTCAGGGTCAAAGGATTATGGAAAGAATACACCCAACATAAAATAGTTAAAGAAAAGGCTAAAGGGTCATAATTTTAGATTTAATCCAAAGTTTGGAGCAGCAGGGTACAAAGTCAAAAGATCTCAGAGAGAGGAAATGCAGAAAGCAAACTAGGAAATGAGCAACCCTTTGCCATTGATGTCAAAGGGGGAGGAAAAGTAAAAAGGGGCTTCTATAAGGCAAATAGAGGAAGAGTATTGCCATCAATGCCAAAGGGGGAGATTGTTGGAAATGTTGTCATTGATGGAAAAGGAATTGGCAAAGAAGATGGCAAAGGAGCACCTGAAACAACAAAAAAGCAACAGTGAGGTAGCAGAGACATGCAATGTATTGAAGCAGAGACAAGCAGTGAATGCATTTGGAACCTGAGAATATTGAACGCAGACTCTTGACTCAGAAGTCACAACAAGTCCAACCTGAAGATTGTGAATAATCGATATTGATTGTGAATAATTGATATGAATCAGAGCAGCACTAGGAAGAAGAGAAATATTGTTCAAATGATGAATTGAACACTTACATTGAAATTTGTAATCGTTGAGACAGGGTAACTTTGACTAGGAGTTCCATTACGTTACAGTGATGGGGTCGATTTCCATTCCACGAGATTGGAATCGATGATTGCAACTCTTGAATGGTCATGTCGATGCAAGTAGGAAGAAGGGAAGTCAAGGCGTAAAAGAGGAGATATGTTGGAAAATTTCCTATTCGGAATCTTAAGGTTAGCGTATGAACTGGAACAATGAACCATGGTATGGAAACTGTACATTGGTGCTTGTGGAACCAGAATGGTGTATGAAGAGGCGGAACCACGAATCAAGAACGAACAGTCAAGAGTGAGCGAAACCTTGAAGGCGGAACCTGAGCGTAAAGGAGAAGAGTGGAACCTTGAAGGTCGAACCTTGCGGGAGTGAACAGTGAAGGCGGTTTCCAGGTTTCATCACACCGCTTTCGACGGGAAAGTGGTAATTTGAGAATTGGAGCGATTCCGTACGATGGGTGGCACGTGTCCCAGAGCAAGTTGGCAAAACCACTCTCACTGCGCGCCATCGCGCATTAACTCTCCACTGAGGACCCCGTGCGATATCGATACAAGCTGTCGATCTGGAGGGAAGCCATCAGATGGTGATCATAGTGAGAAGATGCGCGAAGGTTAACTTAAGGTACGGGCGTGTGTATTTGATTGATTTCGTCGATTGTATGGTGGGGCCGAGGCCTATAGTAATTTATTAAAAATGTCGGTTATTAATATAAGGGCGGAAACCTTATTATAGTACGACGAATGAACATATTTAAGGGTTTCCATAGTCATAATATGGAAGAGGATAAATTATAAAATGCATACGTATGACTGTGTGTGAAATCAAAAGGAAGTTGAGGAAGACCACGTAGAGGAGAACGGGGTATAGTGAGAGCTAAACTAGACTGTGGATGTGAGTGTTATCAAGTGATATATTTAAGTGGGAAACATATACATATGCTGATATATATACTACGCTGATATTTAATATAGTGAGCTGTAATATTGCTTCGAAATTATATTAAAACATTGATTGGGTTTATTACAAGAGCATATTATGTATTTTATGGGTATTATAATCGTGAGTATAAGAAGCCTCCACAGTTGATTAAAGTGCCAGCCCAAGAGATTAGAACCTTGAGAGTTTGTCCAGATTTAAAATCAGCTGTTATATTAAAAATCAGTTATATATGCAGCAGGTGCACAAAAGTATAGTGAACAGGTGAATAAACACAGGGATGAAAATGTGGGCCTAACAGAGGTAAACAAAGAATGTAGGAACTGAAAAAGTCACAGGGAATTTTGAAATCATGATGAATAGAAATATACATAATAGTCACTCAACAAAATCAGAAAATACAAATCCAGTAAAGCCAAAATCCAGAAAAGAAGCTGAGTGAAATTGAAGTGTTTAACTGACAATGTGAATGTAAATATTGTAATTATTTTTTATTGTTTGTGATGCATTGGCAAGTCTCCAGTAGGAAAACAAAACTCCCACTGTAATATTGAAATTTGTACAGATTGTTATAATTTTAAATGAGTTGGACAAAAGAATGAGAAGACAGAAGTGAAAGAGTCATGGCTGTTCACTCCAAATTCCTTGCGGAATACAAACAGTCATGTGAGGAACTCTATATATATAATTTGATATGCATAAGTGAAAAAAAAGAAGAGGAGAGTAAAAATAGAGAATGAAAAGTATAGAAGATTGAGGCAGAGAAGAGAGGAGCAGAAAGAAATGCTACAAAACAGAGATGATATCTGAGGTAAATCAGCAAACACTTCTTGTGATAAATTGAGGAAGTTGGAGCTTCCCTATCAAGTTGAAGCTTGATAGCTGTCAGTTGTAGTTGACTGAGGTTGGAGCCTCCTGTAGGTTGGTGCTGCGAGAGAATTGAAGGGGTGAACATCCCTTTACAGAGTTGTAGCTTGCGGGGTGGGGTTGGAGCCTCTGGCCAAGTTTCGTATAACGAGGAAAAATAGTGGTAGTGAGAGGGTTGGAGCTTATTTTGCATAAAAACAATAGCCAGATGTGGTTTTCTCCCTTTTGGGTTTCCCTTATATACGCTATCTCTATGTGTATCCTGTGTCTTTGAGATGATTTATCAAACACCTTAATGTTCACTCTGTAATAAGTTTAATGTCATATTAATTTAACACTAGGTACCAACATATTAAGGCCCCATTCATATACTAAGGTTGATCATAAAAGTAGGCTATAAATAAGCTGATGAAAAACTGAAAAATGCTCATGAATGTATTGAAGTGATTCACCCCGCCCCCTCTCAGTTCAACTAAATTTCAATAGGTCCCCGCCGTGCCAAACACTGTGCAGAATCCGGTGGTATCCATCGCACCACGTTCTGAGGGCTGGCGGTATTTTTCATTTTGGAGCGATTCCATACAACGGTTGACGCGTGGAACCAGCACTATTTGAAAACCGCCCCCCCATCGCGCGGTAACATTCGTCCACAGATCCGGCGCGATATTGTTGTGCACCGTCCGATCTGGGGCAGGCCATTTGACGGTAGTCGCTCCCCGAAGATGCGCGGGAGTTAACCTAGGCAAACAGTGCCCCTGGCCCATCGTCCGTCGCCCTCCGATGCATCCTCAACCATCGATCTCCTCCTGAGATCGACGGTCCAGATTTGATTGCATGCCCTGCCATTGCCCAGTCCCAACGCCACATCAACATCCACACGGCAGATTTCTATTGGGCGGGTCTCCGTGTTTTCCTGATCCAGTCAGCATTTCTGGACTCGGGAACTTTACTTAACATGATTTAATTCGATTTTTGATGTCCGGGTGTATTTTCTAAAGTTTATTGGCGCCCGATCTCCACCGTTGATCGTGTGGGCTGATCTCATCCGATGGCCCACGATCATCCCGAACCCCACACACTATTTTTCACAAAAACAAAGGTTTTTTAACCGATTTTCTCCAAAAACCGACTCCTCCATGTTATTTTTCGCCTCCGCTTCCCACCTTTCGATCTCCGCACGATCGACGGTTCTGATTTAAACTTTTCTTCCGCCGTCTCTTTTACTTTTCCCGATCAATCTCGACCATTGGATGATGCCATCCAATGGATATGCTCCCTCCACATGCCTTCTGAAGCAGTCAGCCTATATATGCGGATTGCAATATTTTTTCTTATTTTTGCCCCGGGAGTTTCGGCCGTGCTACTGTCGTCTTGAAGAAAAATTCTATGAGTCGAAAGTGGCCAGTCCTCGCCTCTGATTCACCACAAAATCACTTACGGGGTTTTAAGTCGCATTTATCGTGAATTCTTCGAGGCATTGATGCCATTAGAGCCACTGTCTGACCTGCACACCGAGAAAACACAATTAATTGAGCACCGATCAAAGAGTATCAGTGTCGAAGACAGAACATACCAGAAACAGGAGATTGAATACCTAAAACACAGTTCTCAAGTAAATTAAAGGTGTTTAGGGAAAGACAAAGACATCTGTCGAGATGAGAAACCCTCCACCGCCATAAGCAGAGGCCAGTTGAACCCTCTCTAGCTCCTAAAGACACCTGCAGCCTCACATAAATCAATGAAGGTTCAGTCATTACCAGAACAATAGGTGTTTACCTGAAGACAGCTGAAAAATTAATATAAATCAAAGAATCTTATCTCTAATTGTCGGCAGAACCATTTTAGAAGATTAAGAACAGTTCATAAGCACATATTTCGATCATTATGCCTCGAAAGGCAGGAAAATATGTTATGGAGCAGAGTTAGAAATGATTACATAATTAATGATATTTGATCCTTGGGAAATCCTCCCAATTCCTCATTTATCTATAAATACTTATGTAGAAGGTGTAAAAATGTTGGTCTCTAGACATCTGAATGCATGTAATGGTTTTCTGAAGCTACTGATGCACTATGTGCAATTTGAAGATAAATAAGCTGATATGATAAGTTTGAAGTTGTAGAGACCCTCCGGGCTTGCTGATTTGTAACTGGTTTGAACATCAAATACAAGCTGCTGATTTATGGGATCCTGATTTGTGTCACTGGTGATGTGTTCCTCACTGTCAATTGTTATTTCTTTTAAGTTTTCACTCTGTTCATTTTCTCTGATAAGGAACAACAAACATAGAGCTAGGACTTACTCTCAGAAGTACCCTACTCTTACTGAAAGCTTTATTTTCTATGTTTTTATCGTGTTAATATTGAGTATATTAAAGCAAGTTGGTTTCAAAGCACTTGCCTGATCTAGATTGCTCATTATGATGATCATTAGTGTTTTCCTTTAGAATATGCTGAAAGCAGGTCGGTTTCAAAGTACTCACCTGATCTTAAGTTGTTCTAACTGTTTTTTGAATGTTTTTTGACTAAAAGTACTTCAAAGTAGGCTAGTTTTAAAGCACTTACTTGATCTCAGAATGCTTTATATTTTGTACCTCTAAACTCAAAGTACTTCAATGCAGGTTAGTTTAAAAGTACTTACCTGATCACAAAATTCTTTTATGTTTTGTCTCTCTAAGCACATGTTGAAAGCTAGACAGTTTAAAAGCACTTACTTGATCTTAGACTGTGCACTGTTCTTCATTTTGTTTTGTTCTCCACCTCCTATCTGTTTCACTCCATAAATCACCTTAAGAGATCCTTTGACATAAGTGACTTGCCCCATGGATCCTTCTTGAACCTTGCTATCCAATTAAAATCCTCTTATGACTCCATAGCCCAATGGGTTAAAACTATCTTTGCCTTTTTCTATCAGCCAAATCATTCCTTCATTTGCAGACATCTTCACCCTTTATTTTGAACTGCCTTCACCTTCATCATGTCTTCGCCCAACCAAAACAAACAAAACAAAACCCATGCTCTTCATAACTAGCCTAATACCACATTTCAGGCTTTAAAGATCACATCTTTAAACTCATTTATAGAGAGATCCCTCTCTGGATTCAGGAGGGCTAGATCCTTGAATCCCAAAGCGGTTTGATGTTACCCCTGCAGTTGGAATTTTTCCAATATTGCTAATTACAGGGACCTAACATAATGGTGAATCCACTGGGGAAGCTTTTGAGTTCATAGTTGCTTGGCCAGCTTTTATAAAACTCTTTAGTTTTCCATACAACCACAGAAACTGAGAGAACCCAAAATGTTTTAGATTGGTTGCAAATAAACATGGTAGTGGACCATTAAAACTTTTACCTCCAAAAGAGCTAAAAACTTCCACTTGGCGACTCCACAATCCTTAATAGACCTTAAGACTCCACTGGGAAGAACCCTATCATTGTAATGTCATTCAAACTCAGTTAGAGGACTGTAGGATTAAAATTTGTATAAACAGATTAGTTGACCTTTTAAAGATTGTCATATCTGGTTAAACTATTTTTGTTTAAATTGGGTTTGAAAAACACAGCATAATGGCTTCTAGAAAGATTCACACTAGAGCCCATCCTGACCCTGGTCCACCTGAGATAATTGATAACCCAGAAAGTATCCTTAGGAGGTCTCCTAGGATTAAACTCTCAACTATTTTCAGATCACCCTTGAGAGCTAATTCAGTCCCTGAAAATCTTTCAGCTCTACCACAATCACAAGCTGACTTAGTAAATCCATTTAGAACTAGGTCTCTTAGTGACTTAGGTCAGTCAGATTTTGAGTCTTCTCTTTCATCTCCTGAAACTAGTGAACATCCTGGTAGCAGAGAAACAACACCTCTTGATTCACATTTTCTTCACAACTTAGGTGTCTCTCATCCAAGATCAGCTCAGTAATATATTCCTGGTCCATCCATTTCTGTTCCTCCTATATCCACTATTCAAACCACCCCACTTCAGCCCACTTTCCTTCCTGTGAATCCACCCCCACCACATATCATGGCAACATGGTATGCTCCCTTAGTTCTTCCTATACCAATATTCAATCTTCCACAGGACTATCAGTCGAATATTCCATTGTATGATGCTAGCAATGATACAAATGAATCACAACATGTGGATAAGATGAATGACTACTTTGACAGAAATGAAATTGATAATGATTATGTCAAGCTTAGATTATTTTCTCAGAGCTTAGGCGGAGAAGCAAGAAAATGGTTTAAAGGTTTAACCCCCCATAGTATTAATGATCTCCAAGCCTTCCATCAAACATTCTTAAACAAATGGGAAGTAAAGAAAAACCCTCTACAAGTCCTTTCTGACTACAAGAACCTCCATAGAGACGCTGGGGAGAGTGTGCAAGCTTATTGCACTAGATTCAATAGTGTGTATAATGCACTTTCCCCAGAACTAAAACCTCCACAGGGCTCAGCTTTAAACAAGTTTCCTGAAGGGTTTGACCTCGAGATGGCCTATCAGCTGAGAGAGATAGATTTTGCAACTCTTGAAGATATTCAAAGGGTCTTTCTGTGGAAGTCAACTTGATGGAGAAGAGAGCAAGAATGAAAATTGAAAAGAGAGTGTCCTTTAGAGAGGAAAATGCACCTTCTACTTCTAACTCAAAGATGGAAAAAATGATGGAGGAGATGATGAAGAAAATGAGCATCCTTGAGAGAGCACAAGCAAGTCAAAACCAAAATGCTCCTCAAAACAAAAACCAGAACCAAAATCAGAATTTTAGAAGGAACCAACCTCCAAACAGACCTAGGGAAGATGATCAACTAATCACTCCTCCTTTTCATCAAAACTATATAAGTGAGGTTGAGGAAATAGATGAGATAATAGAGGAAGATGATATCAACATGCTGGGAGTAGATAATGATGACTTTGAGATTCATTATGATAGAAAACAAGGTCTTTATACCCCTTATGATGACAACAGAGATGATGATGAAAGTTATTTTCAAGACATGGAAAATGTCATCATAGAGTCTCGAAAATAATATGACCTTAGAAGCAAAACCAGTCAACAAACTCTCAACACCAAAAGCTCTGACAAATCTTCACAAAACAACACTACAACCAAGCCTAAAATTGTCAAACAAAAGGATAAAACAGTGACTGTAAATTATGATAAAAGTAGAGAGAAGGGCACTCAAAACAATGAAAAACAGAGTGCAGACATTAGTAGTACTACCACTTCAGTTAGTACTCCTGTTAAGACCATTTTTTCAAATACTAATAGAACAAATCAACAAGCTGATGTTGTTGATAGACTGGCAGCTAGTAAGGCTGAGACAAGTCCTTCAAAGAGCCAAATTCCTTTCAGCCTTGAGCAGGAAATTTCAAAGATCAGAATCTCTGTTCCCCTAACTGAGTTAGCTACCCAGAGTGTATATAGGACCCAAATTTTGAAGGCTTTAAATATTGAGGACAATAATGATACAGTTAATCTTAATGATGACCAGCCAGAGCTCATTTTTGGTCCTAAGATTGAAGGTATATATCAAGAGGGACCTGTTCCCCCCTTTTATGTGAGTTTAAATGTTCATGACAAGATCCTGCATAATACTATGAATGACTTTAGAGCCTCTCAGAACCTCATGCCAAAGGTGATAATGGAAAGGCTAGGACTAGAAATAACTAGACCTTACAAGGATTTATATTCTTTTGATTCCAACAGAGTGAAGTGCCTGGGTCTAATCAAAGACCTTTGTGTGAGTTTGACCCAAATCCCAGCCAAGTGCATGGTGATGGATGTTGTGGTGGCTGATGTCCCTCCTAAGTATGGCATGTTGCTGTCAAGGTCATGGGGTGCCAAGCTGCAAGGTACCATACAGATGGATGGAACATATGCCACTATTCCTGTCTTTAGCCAGCTCAGAAGACTATACAGAGAGTCACACATGAAATTCATGGTCAGTAGCCCAGAAAAGCCTGAAAATTCTCCCATTTATTCTGTCCATATTGACCTGGATTCATTTATCTTTTACAATAATGAATCCACAAAGAAGTCAGAGCCAAAACACAGTGACTCAGATAACCAGTTAGAGGCCCCTAATCTAGAAATGATGGCAGTTCTAGATATGGAAGAAAATGAGAGAGAAACTGTTGAACAGTGCGCTAAAAAAACAGAAAAAAGTGAACAAAGCCAAGATGGTAAACAAAAGACTACCCCTCACGCTCAACTCCACGAAAATATTGAGGAATCAAAACAAATACAACTAAGTGCCGACATTTCACAACAACCCTTGAGCACGTTGGTTGAAGGAGACAATAACCAAGATGAAACCGAAAATAGTCCTCTATGGAGTATGTATTTTGATGGGTCATGCACTAAGAACAATGCTGGTGCAGGTGTCTGGATTACCAACATTGAAAACAACCAAAAAGAAAGCATTTCTTGCAAATTAAACTTTCAGTGTTCCAATAACATAGCAGAATATGAATCCCTTCTCTTAGGCTTACATATATTAACAAAGTTAGGAGCCACAAGAATTAATGTGTATGGAGATTCAAAACTAGTCATTAAGCAAGTAAATGGGGAATATAACTCAAATCATCCCAGACTTAGAGCTTACCGAAATGATGTCATGGACCTTTTGAAAACTTTTGAGGAGTCCAAATTGATTTTCGTTCCAAGAAACACAAATATTTCCACCCACAATTTAGCCTTTGTAGCTAGAACATGCTTAACGCCAATTGAAACCAAAGACTGTACAACTCAAATTAAGTTTAGACCAGCTGTGCTAGATAATGAAAAATATTGGCAGGTCTTTGAGGGCGACAAGCAGATAGAGGATTTCCTGCTTGGCAGGAAAGAGTTTGAATTATCTGATTCATATTCTAAATCTGACGAAAATTGCCTCAAAAAAGAGTCCCTTGAAGGAGATAAACTATCTGGTCCCGTAAAAATCAACATGTTAGCTAAAAAACTTGAAGCTCACACTGAAGAATACAAGGACACAGAAGATGAAGACATTGAGGTATTGTCGTCAAAGGACAAGAACATACCTGGGGGGCTAGCACCTTTATAAGACCTGTTTGATTTTAACGATGTAGCAAAGAAACCCATTGTAGAATACACAGAGTCTGATGTTGAGGAATGCAACATAGGCACCAAAGATCAGCCTAAAATGATTAAATTAGCTAGCTCCTTGTGAGTTGACATGAAAAAGAAATATATTGACTTATTTAAAGAGTTTTTTGATGTGTTTTCCTGGAGCTATGAAGACTTAAAAGCCTATGATACACAAATCATCCAGCACAAGATCCCATTGAAAGAGAACCAAAAACCCTTTAGGCAAAAAATGCATCGGATCAATCTAATACAACTGCCTCTGGTAGAAAAGGAAATCAAGAAAATGTATGAGGTAGGAATCATAGTGCCTATGAGGTTTTCAGATTGGGTTTCTAACCTTGTAGCTGTGAGGAAAAAGATAGGAGAAATCAGATTATGCATTGATTTCAGAAACCTTAACAGAGCCTCCCTAAAATAAAATTACCCTCTACCCAAAATGGAACATATCCTACAAAGGGTAGTTGGTTCTCTGTTAGATGGTTTTTTAGGGTATAACCAAGTTTTAGTACTCCTAGAAGACCAACTCAAGACATCTTTCACCACTCCCTAGGGCACTTTCATGTATGTGAAAATTCCTTTTGGATTAATGAATGCTGGGGCCACTTTCCAAAGGGCCATGGACATTGCATTTTTAGAGGAGATAGGGCACTTCATTGTAATTTACCTTGATGACATAACAGTTTATTCCAAATCTGATGAAGAGCATCTAAAACATTTAAGAAAGGTCCTTGAAAAGTGCAGAAGGTTTGGGTTATCTTTAAATCCCAAAAAGACAGTGTTTGGCCTTCAGGAAGGTAAACTCCTTGGCCATATCATATCAGAAGAAGGGATTAAAATAGATCCAAATAGAGTTGAGGGAATACTACAGATTAGCCAACCAAGGAACATAAAGGAATTGCAGTCCTTTATTGGAAAGATTAACTTCTTGAGGAGGTTTATTCCCAACTTAGCAGAGCTCCTTAGAAACATGACTAATATGCTCAAGAAAGAAGTAGGAGTGAAGTGGACTGTAGAAGCCAAAAGATCCTTTGAATTGGTAAAACATGCACTCACCCGGGCACCTGTCCTGATCAGCCCTGACTTTTCAAAGGATTTCCTTATTTTTTCCTTTGCCTTAGACCATACTGTGGCTGCAGTCCTGTTGCAGAAAAATCCAGAGGGACAGGAACAACCTATTGCTTTTTTCAGCAAGGCTTTAAGGGATGCACCCTTGAAATATAACATAATGGAAAAATAGGCCTATGCTTTGGTAAAGGCCTTAAAGGACTTCAGGGTGTATATTCTACATTCTCACATCATTGCTTATGTGCCTAACATAGTGGTAAAAGACATCTTGTCACAAGACCTAGATGGAAAGAGGGGAAAATGGATTGCAACAATACTAGAGTATGATTTGGAAATCAAACCCACCAAACTCATTAAAGGTCAGGGCTTAGCTCAATTAATGGTTGAATCTAATCTACAAGCCCTTGACATCAACATGGTAGATGCCTTGGATGAACAGGAAGAATTACCTACTCCCACTATGGAAGAGCAGTTTCAAAGCTCACCTTGGTACACTGATATCTTGTATGTACTTACAAATCTTAATGCTCCTCCTGATTTATCAAAAACAAAGGCAAGGTTTTTAAAGTTGAAAGCTAGGAATTATTGCATTTTGAATGAATGTTTATATTGGAAAAATACTAATGGTTTATTGCTTAAATGTTTGCCTGAAGTTGATGCAGAGAAGATCATGCATGAATTCCATGAAGGAGAGTGTGGAGGTCATCTCTACTGGAAAACCACAGCCAATAAAATCCTTAGAGCTGGCTATTACTGGCCCACCCTCTTCCAAGATGTCCATAAAATGATAGTTGCCTGTCACAAATGCCAAATTTTTGAGGGCAAAAGAAAACTTCTTCCTTTACCATTACAACCTATCACTGTTGAAGCTCCTTTTCAACAGTGGGGCCTAGATTTCATAGGAGAAATCCATCCTGCTTCATCTGCCCAACACAAATGGATTCTCACAGCCACTGACTACTTCACCAAATGGATAGAGGCCATACCTTCTAGGAATGCCACAGATTCTGTCATTATAAAATTTCTTGAAGATCATATCCTGTCTAGATTTGGTTGTCCTAGGAAGATTATTACTGATAATGTTGTTGCTTTTGGTTCCAGAAAGATGATTGATTTTTGTCACAGGTATCAGATTACACTTGGTCATTCTACTGCTTACTACCCTCAAGGTAATGGGCTAGCAGAATCATCGAATAAAATTTTGGTGACCATCATCAAGAAGCTGCTTGAGGAAAATAAAAAGTCATGGCATAACAAGTTGGTGCATGCTTTATGGGCAGACAGGTTGACCAGAAAGAAGTCCATTGGAATGTCCCCATACCAGCTTGTTTATGGAGCAGATGCAGTGTTTCCTACCAGCCTAGGTGTACCAGTGATAAAGTTAGTCCAAGAAATACAGTCAGAAGAGGACAGCATGATAAGGAGGATCAATCAGACAATAAATCTCCAGCAGATAAGGGAAGAGGTTTACAATAGAGCTCAGAAAGTGCAAGAGAACATAAAGAAATTGTTTGACAAAAGAACAAAAGCTTGTGACTTCAACATTGGAGACAAGGTACTCAAGTGGGACTCGAGAAGAGAGGATAAGGGTAAACATGGAAAATTTGACTGTATGTGGCAAGGTCCTTACATTAATCAGTCCACCATTGGTCCAAATGCCTTTTTTCTGCAAGAGTTAGATGGCACAGATCTGTTTGGGGGTCCTATCAATGGCAGGGTTCTTAAGCATTACTACTGCTGAGTTCAATTTTGAAGCTTTCATTTCCATTTTAAATACCATTGCTTTGTTCAGTATCACAAAAGGAAAAAATACAAAAACAATAAAAAATAAAAGAAAAGAGGGAAGATTGCAAAAAAATAAAATAAAAAAATAAAATAAAGGTATAGCCCCATACCAAAAAGATAAACAAATTTGAAAGTGTGCAAGCTCAAATGCCACTCTTGAAAAACACACCCCTAGTTAGTCAAACAACCTAATCTTGACTAATTAGTTTTAAATTTACTGTTGATATGATAGTGAATTTGATTTACCAAACTGTTTAAACTTGGCTTATTAGTAGATAGATTAGGTTAGAAATTAAAGGTTCAAACCTGCTCAAAACCTGAACCTAAGTTTCCAAGCAAGAATTGACTCCAAACTATGTTTTATTCTGAGTCAAAACAGAGGTAAATCTGGTTCTAATCAGCTCAAAATCTGAACCAGAGAAAAAGAAAGAACAACTCGATCAAGAGGCAATCAGAGCTATAGAAAGGTGAAGGAAGTGCTTCGCAAAGTCAGATATTAAGCCTTCCATTTTTATTTTAAATTTTTCTGCAAAATAAATATCTATGTGCAACTTGTTTTTTATGACATAGATCACAACAAGTCAAACTTCTTAATCTTGACTTGACCGTTTTTAAATTTCTATTGTAGAATTTAGAGAATAAAATCTGTTGGACAGTTTAATCCCAACATATAGTAGATTAGGTAGAGAATTATATGGACTCAACTGTTTAATCTGAGTCCAGGGAGAAATAAGGAGTAGAAATATATTAGATTTCCTATTTATAAAAGAAATAAAATGTTGTAAAGAGTTTTCCAGTTCAAGTGCACTCTAAAATGAAGAAAAAATGTTAGATCAGTAGGATTGGGTAGGTAGAAAGCTTGTTGATGAAGATCCATTGTTTTCCATAGCTGCTAATATGTTTTCAGGAAAAAGAAGAGCATCCAAGCAAAGAAAGTAGCCCAATGGATAAGGCACTGATCAGCCCCCCAGAGAATGCAAGTCTAAAGTTCTTGATGCCTTTAGGAAGGCACCATCCCCAAGTGGAGCCACTGTTGGCCACCTATAAAATTTGTTCTATCAAAAGGTGGCCAAAAAATTGTTTAGCCTTCAAGGAATAGTTTCATTGAAGAAAGTGTATCTCTTGAAGCCTTTGGAAGACATCATATCCTTGTTTCAATCTTCATTGCTGTTCCCATTTCAAGCTCAGAAAATTCTATTGAATTCCATGAGAAACACTGCTGCAAAATCCCCTTTTTTCCCCTTCCTACACTCAGAAACTAACCTTCATTTTTACTCTCTTGTTCCCCATCAAGATCCCTCATTCTCATAATTTTTCCATCTCCCCTTCATCAAAATCCCTTTCATAAGGTTTTAAGGTCCTCTTTGGCCTTATCGAAACCCCCAAAACCCTTTGAAAACCATTGAAGATCCATGAAAAAAATCACATTTTCATATTAAGGGTTTAAGCCCCTTGGGCTAAGTCCCTAACTCTATAAACCCCGATCATATGCTTCTCCATGCGCCCACAAGCCCCGCAATTGGGTGCCAAGTCATTTTGAATAAATATTTCCGCCCAAAGTTTAAAACCTTTGGTTATATATTAAATTTGTCGGATTTACTATGAAATATTTTTTCCGCCGGTGCAAAATTCCAACTTAATCTCCATCGTCGATCTCATCCGTTTATCGACGGTGTGGAACCTATCGTGGTCGGTGGTCCCTGCCGTGCCAAAAACTGTGCAGAAATCGATAGTATCCATCGCACTGCCTTCTGAGGGCTGGCGGTATTTTTGATTTCAGAGCGATTCCATACAACGGTTGACCCGTGGCACCAGCACTATTTGAAAACCGCCCCCCCATCACGCATTAACGTTCGTCCAGAGATCTGGTGTGATATTGTTGTGCACCGTCCAATCTGGGGCGGGCCATCCCATGGTAGTCGCTCCGCGAAGATGCGCGAGAGTTAAACCTAGGCAAATAGTGCCCCTGGCCCACCGTCCGTCGCCCTCCGACGCGTCCTCAACTGTCGATCTCCTTCTGAGATCGATAGTCCAGATTTGATTGCATGCCCCGCCGTTGCTCGATCCCAGCGCCACATCAACATCCATGTGGCAGATTTCTATTGGGTGGGTCTCCATGTTTTCCTCTTCCAGTCAGCATTTCCGAACCCAAGAACTTTACTTAACATGATTTAGTTGGATTTTTGATGGCCGGGTGTATTTTCTAACGTTTATTGGTGCCCGATCTCCACCGTTGATCATGTGGGCCAATCTCATCCAATGGCCCACGATCATCCCGAACCCCACACACTATTTTTCGCCGAAACAAAGGTTTTTTAACCGATTTTCTCCAAAAACCGACTCCTCCACGTTATTTTTCGCCTTCGCTTCCCACCGTTGATCTCTGCGCGATCGACGGTTCTGATTTAAACTTTTCTTCCGCCATATCTTTGACTTTTCCTGATCAATCTCGATCGTTGGATGATGCCATCCAACAGCTATGCTCCCTCCACATGCCTTCTGAAGCAGTCAGCCTATATATGTAGGATTTTTTAATAGTTTTTCGTATTTTTGCAGGGTTTAAATGGTTTTTTCCGCCGTGCTGAAGAAAAATTCACAGGTCGAGGGTGACGATCCTCTCGCCTACGATTCACCACAAAATCACTTGCAGGGTTTTAAATTCGCATTTTATCAATGAATTCATGAGGCATTGATGCCATTCGACCCCTGTACAGCCCTGCACACACAGAAAACACAGTTAATTGAGCACCGATCAAAGAGTATCAGTGTCAAAGACAGAACATACCAGAAATAGGAGATTGAAGACCTAAAACACAATTCTCAATTAAATTAAAGGTGTTTAGGGAAAGACAAAGACATCTGTCGAGCTGAGAAACCCTCCACCGCCATAAGCAGAGGCCAATTGAACCCTCTCCAGCTCCTAAAGACACCTGCAGCCTCATAGAAATCAATGAAGGTTCAATCATTACCAGAACAATAGGTGTTTACCTGAAGACAGCTAAAAAATTAATATAAATCAAAGAATCTTATCTCTAATTGTCAGCATAACCGTTTTAGAAGATTAAGAACAGTTCAAAAGCACATATTTCGATCATTATGCCTCGAAAGGCAGGAACAGATGTTATGGAGTAGAGTTAGAAATGATTACATAATTAATGATATTTGATCCTTGGGAAATCCTTGCACTTCCTCATTTCTCTATAAATACTTCTGTAGAAGGTGTACGAATGTTGGTCTCTAGACATATGTATGTATGTAATGGTTTTCTGAAGCTACTGATGCAGTGTGTGCAATTTGAAGATAAATAAGCTGATATGAGAAGTTTGAAGTTGTAGAGACCCTCCAGGCTTGCTGATTTGTAACTGGTTTGAACATCAAATACAAGCTGCTGATTTATGGGATCCTGATTTGTGTCAATGGTGATGTGTTACTCACTTTCAATTGTTATTTTCTTTTAAGTTTTCACTCTGTTCATTTTCTCTGATAAGGAACAACAAACATAGAGCTAGGACTTACTCTCAGTAGTGCCCTACTCTTACAGAAAGCTTTATTTTCTATGTTTTTCTCGTGTTAATATTGAGTATATTAAAGCAGGTTGGTTTCAAAGCACTTGCCTGATCTAGATTGCTCATTATGATGATCATCAATGTTTTCCTTTAGAATATGCTGAAAGCAGGTTGGTTTCAAAGTACTCACCTGATCTTAAGTTGTTCTAACTGTTTTTTGACTGAAAGTACTTCAAAGCAGGCTAGTTTTAAAGCACTTACCTGATCTCAGAATGCTTTATATTTTGTTTCTCTAAACTCAAAGTACTTCAATGCAGGCTAGTTTAAAAGTACTTACCTAATCACAGAATTCTTTTATATTTTGTCTCTCTAAGAAAATGTTGAAAGCAAGATAGTTTAAAAGCACTTACTTGATCTTAGACTGTGCACTGTTCTTCATTTTGTTTTTTTCTCCACTTCCTATCTGTTTCACTCCATAAATCACCTTAAGAGATCCTTTGACATAAGTGACTTGCCCCATGGATCCTTCTTGAACCTTGCTGTCCAATTAAAATCCTCCTATGACTCCATAGCCCAATGGGTTAAAACTATCTTTGCCTTTTTTGTCAGCTGAATCATTCCTTCACTTGCAGACATCTTCACCCTTTATTTTGAACTACCTTCACCTTCATCATGTCTTTTCCCAACCAAAACAAACAAAACAAAACCCATGCTCTTCATAACTAGCCTAATACCACATTTCATGCTTTAAAGATCACATCTTTAAACTCATTTATAGAGAGATCCCTCTCTGGATTCAGGAGGGATAGATCCTTGAATCCCAAAGCGGTTTGATGTTACCCCCGCAGTTATACTTTTTCCAATCTTGCTAATTACAGGGACCTAACAGTGGAAAACAATAACATCCTTAAAACAATAAACATCATCCAGCTGGCGACTCCACTGGTCTTTAGTAGCCCTGTTGACCTCACTAGCTCTCATAGACTCCCTTGGGAATGCATTAAGCAATCCCAATCATGCTGATTGTGGACAGAAAATTTGAAACCCTCCACCTCGTGACTCCACAAATCTGAATAGATCTAAAGACTCCACTGGTAGAAAACTCTAAGACTAGTTGAAAAGATTTAGTGATCCTTTCTCATTTACAAACATGGATCCAAGGATACAAAGGAGATATGCTCCAATGAATAGAGATCACATCCCTAGGTTCCCACACAAATTGCCTCATATAGAGTGGGAAAAAAAACTCCCTAGGTTTCAAGATGAAAAGTATAATGACCCTTTGTTACACCTCATCAAGTTTCATATCCATGTATGGGGGTTAAAAGCTGAATGGCATGAGGACTGCCTTATGAATATTTTCATGCTAACATTAGAAGGGAAGGCAAGGGAATGGTATGAGAGTCTAAGACCTGGTAGCTTGTTTTCCTTAAAGTATATACACAAAGCATTTTATGAGCATTATAAACGAAATTTCCCATCTTTATCATTGGCTAAAAATTGTTGTGATCAATCTCAGGATTTCATACAGTACCTTTTAGATAGTGATGAAGATTTGGAAAATTTGCATCCTGAAGACCTCTTAACATCCATTCATGAATTTAATTATCAAGATAGATATCATGACAGACTAGAGGAGTTAGTTGAGGAAGAACCCAATCAATAAATAGAAGAAAACCCACAGGATCTCTCTGAAGGCATATGTGATGATTCACCATCTCTTCTAGGTGAGGCTCAAGAAAACATTCAGCCTCAAAATCAGCCTTCACAAGAGAAAGAGAATTGTTGTGCTTCTATCCAAAAAAAGAGAAAAATGCCTCCTCTTTTGACTGAAGATGAAATCAATCAGACTATAAACATGCAACCAGCCTTTAAGCCTTCATGTGAACAAAAAATTTCTGTTCTTTCTCCTACCAATCCCATCTACCATAAATTAGAAAGTGAACTTGTAGATCAACTCAAAGAAGAAAAAAATGATAATACAATATGTTTGATTGGTGATGTCACTTATGTTGATAATTTTCCAAAGTTTGATCAGTCTAATGATGATGTCCTCCAAACAAAAACTAACTTTCCAGAGCAATCAGTAGTTGGTTTGTGGGAAGAAGATCAGTATCATCAGCTTGAAAAAAGTAATCAGCCAATACAAGTCACCTATGACACTGATGAGGAAAGCCTTGAAAGTTTAGAAGTAAGTGAGGAGTCTCTGACTCTTTGCTCTACTTCACTTTAGTCCTTCAGAAATAATTTTCATATGATTGGAAATCAACAGTATTTCAGTTTTGATGTTGAAATTGGAAAACAAAAAGAACTTCTTGAGCAAGTTGTAAGTGAAATTTTTTTTCCTAAAATGGTTGATGAAATAATTTCAGACACGAAATCTTCTTCAGCTTCAGATTTGCAGCCACCAAGTCCCATTGAAATTGAAATTGTAGATGAAGGCTTGGAAATTTACAATCACATAAGAGTTGTTGCACCTCTTTCTCAAGAATATTTATCACCTAAGAATGCTCCTACTCATCAACATGATGGTCTTCACATAGAATTCAATCCACTAAATCAGAGCATACCAGGAATTCTTGAAGACAACATTGAAATCTATGATGAGTCTACCAGTTTAGATGAACATGAGGAAGAGGATGATTTTCTTTCCCAAAGGAGTCCTAAGCTCAGCCAAGTGAAGGAAGAAGCAGTCCTGGATCAAGCTTATCTCCCAAATCCTCTAAGCCAGGTATTGTTTCAAGATCCCTTTACTCATTTGTTAGAGGCAATTGAAGAAGGAGTAAAACATGTCAAGAGCAGTTTGATGCAGAATTTCAAGAACATTTTAGGCACTACTGTTCGAAAAAAAGTAAGGTGGAAGTGGCATTTTTATTTCTTCAGCACTCTCAAAGAGCTGAAACAAAGTCCCTCATAGAATCATCTGCTTGATTGGCTATGTTGGAAAAGATATTTCACCAAATGAATGTATATTATGTGTAGGTTAGATTAGGATAGTGTTGAGCTCCAAAGATGTTCTTTCTTCCACCACATTCCACTCCATTTCATTTTTCCATTATTAATCACAGGCTCAAATGATCAGTAGAATTAGTTAAAATTTCTTTAAGAATGAATATCACGACTAACTTGCTATGTTTTTATGATTTTGTCATTGTAGTACTTTTTGAACTAGATCTAGCTACAGAATGCAGACATTCTGTAGCTAGTTTCCGATTCTGCAGCTGTCTTCATGTCTACGCAGGTTCCAGGTGTCATCTTGGAGAAAAACACATATGGGCATATTCCACATCATTCCCTCATCATTTTTTGCTCTCCACGAAGTTTGAACGGAATTCTGTAGGCAGTTATGTACGTGGGAACTCAAACTAGGAGAGAGACTCCTAATAGGACAAGGACAGTCCAGATGTCCTTAATTCTATTACATGACCACCATCAGAGTCCTAGTTTGGTTTTTATTTGGAAAGACAATTATCCCTAGGTTATCTCAAGACAGTTATGTAATTTTGATTATAAATATGGCTCGGGAAACCGAGGGACAAGGTTAGATTTTGTATTTGACTGCTAGATTTCAGAAGTACGAAAACACTCTGTTTTGAAGTAATTTATCTCTAATGCAAGAAGTATCACTTTATTGAAAGCACTGAGTCAATATTGAAGTCGATTTTGCGTGCTACTCCAGTGGTAGAGGGCCCCTGCCTCCTGAGCAGCCTTGTTTATACGGTTTAGATAAGTATTTTAGTCTCGTTTTTCATTTCTAGCTTAAGCACGTTTCTGAAGTTTATGTTTCATGCTTGTTTACATTGATCATCACAGCTAGACTTACTCTTATAAACTCTTCAAAAATATCATCACGATGAATAAGGCATAGTTGTGGTGTTGTAGGTTTTAGTTGCATTTCCTTTCGAATTTTATGATTTATGCTTGTTTACACTAAGTGTCACAGCCGGTCTTACTCCTACAAACTCTTCCAAAACATCATTAACAATGAATAAGAAACAACTGTGGTATCTTAGATTTTAATTGTATTTTCTTTCAAATCTTATGTTTATGTTCAATTGCATTGAATAATACAGCCAGAATTGTTTTTACAAACTCTTCCAAAATATCATTCACATTGAACAAGATGGGTTGTATAATTCCAATAGACTAGCTGCATGTTAGTTTAGTCATAACACTCCGGAGGATGATTTCATTTAGTTCAGCTCTGTCACTACATTTCAAGTTTGATAATGGCATTTTAATTTAACTCTGTTCACTGTACTTCAAGTAGATTAGTAGCATTCTAGTTTAGTCTTAGCTCACTGTATTAGCATTCCATTTTAGTTGTTATCCATTGCATTTTAAATTGTATTAGTTGTTAAATTTAGATACCACGGTCTTCATTATTTACAAAAACTTCTTTTTTTCCAACCTCATATTAATACATAATCATCTGGACAGAAGCTAGTATCAGTCTAAGGCCTGGAGTATTTTGCAACCTTTTTACCATTTCACAAATAAGCCTTTTCTCAAGGACTATTCTAAAAGAAACCTATAACTTTTGAGTGAGGCCTAGTGGTGCTAAATTGAGTTGCAGAACAGAATTAGAAGTTAGTTTAGAGTAAAATCTTATTGTGCTACAAATGTTCTTTTCCAAATATGTTCCAATGAACCTTTAATCATGGATGAGATGTTGTAACATTGCAAGATGATTGTTTATTTAGGAGAACTTCATTCACACTTAACTTGTCCATTTCTCAAGCTCTTCCAACACATCTTTAATGAATGAATTGGATAAGTTCAAGCTCATGTTGTGATTTATTTCCTTGCAATGAAGTCATTATCAAGCTTTGCATTTGTTGTTTGCCAGCCATAGTTTAGGCTTTGTTCTGTTTTAGTATTTTCATTTGTTGTTTGCCATCCATAGTTTAGGCTTTGTTCTGCTTTAATATAACCAATAGCTTCTTTTCACCAGCATTTAGTTCTTTCCCTTTTCAAACATAAAACCATAAAACCAAAAACATCAGAAAACACTAAACACAACGTCGTGAGAAACAAATACCTAGGCACATATAGTGCACCACACTTCAGCAGTTTACCAACCCTGGTTGACAATTAATGAACTCAATTTAGGAACACTAGGTTGAGCACAAACAGATAGATAGATAGATATGAAAAATAAGCTCAACCTTGTGAGCATCTTTTTAGTTCTAGATTGTTTGGAAAAAAATGAAAAAAACACAAAAACAAAGAAAGGTAGAAAAAGAGGGAAGATTTGAAAAGTGGTACAACCCCATACCCAAAAAATAGTGATGCTAAAAGTGTGCAAGCCTAAATGCCACTACTTGTGCCAAAAATTCTTGTTCAGTCATCTAGCCTAATCATGGCTGAACATGTTTTCAATTTATTGTTGATAAGTTAGTGAAAAAAATGCTTGTCAAATCATGTGAACTTGACTTTTCAAAATAAATAGATTAGGAATGAAGAATGTTGGTTCCACATGCTTAAAACTGAACCAAAGAGAAGGATATGGATGCCTAACAAATGATGGATTATTTCCCTTATACTTTCTAGTTTTGTTGGTATAAAAATAATGGTTTTGTGCAGCTTGTTTCAATGCCACACCTCATGATAAATCAGATAGCTTAATCCTGGTTTACTCATGTTTCAATTTCATGTTAGTAGGATAGAGAATAAAGTTTGTCAAATAGCTTAATCTTGAAAAATGAGTAGACTAGGGTAGAGAATAAAAGAGTTCATTAGCCTAATCTGAAATCTTGGAAGAGATAAGGGTACAATTAGATATTTTGATTTGTGTTTTCAAAAAAGAAAAATGTCAAGGGTTTGCCAGTTCAAATGCACCCAAGGAAGAAAAAATGTTACGCAAGTAGGTTGGGTAAGTAGAGATGATGTTGATGTTTATCATTTTTTTTTTCAGATTACTAAGATCACAACTTCAAGCAAGCATCAACAAATGAAAGAGGTAAAAATCTACCCAATGGATGAGGCACTGGTCACCATAAAGCCAAAGATATGAAGTTCTGGACACCTCCTGAAAAAGGAGCTGCCCTCCCCAAGTGGAGCCACTGTTAGTCATCAATAATTTTTGCTTCTCATCGATGACTAAAATACTTATCCTAGAGTTCTAGAAACAAATTTCATGAACATTGTGAGTTCTAGAAATCTCACTGCCTTCATTATCCTTAGGACAAATTTTCACTAGTTTATCATCCTTTCATGTCAAGGTCAGCCTGCTACTCCCGAAAGACCCATCATGGGCTCATGCTATTCATTTTTTCTTGTCTGGTCACCTTTAGCCTCAAGCCCATTGTTCTTTTACTTCCCAACCCCTCCACTGCTACCTAAGGTCACCAACCAATCAACTCTCTTATGTCTCCCAAATGAATCAAGCATTGATGATCTCAAAACTATCTCTGTAGGCTCTTTAGGTAAATCAAGTACATTGGATTTTGGAACTTAAATATATCAGTTTGTCCAAAACTCTGTTTTACACCTAATAATCCCAAGTCAAGTTTTCAAGTAGAGACCAAGTCCAAAGAGCCTCCCACTAGGTAATTTAGGGTTTTATATGTTTTAGGGTTGTTTTGATGATCTAAGTCACTATTTTTCATATGCCAAAAAGGTAAAATCAAAGAGGATGAAGATCAACTAGTGGTTGTCCAAAGGAGATCAAAAAATCTTCCAAGGAAGGCCTCTTTGGCCAAGCACAAAGTTTGCAAAGGAAAAATACCCATTTCTACATTTCTGCAAGGGGTGAAAAGGTGGATATCAGCAGAGAACTAGGTAAGGTAAGAGGCCAATTCATCAGTAAAGACACCTACAGCAAAGGAGAGGCAACATGCCTATTTTCAGAGAAAACTAGGGTTTTCAAGGGAAATTTTCTTGGTTTCAAGACCTTCATGATTAAATCATCCACAAGGATTGTATCTTGATTCTCTTACACCTCCTCCTATCCTTAATATACCTTCAAAAACACTCCCCATCACTCCTATCCCTCAAAATCATCATTTTCCTACAAAACCTAGCCTATTGCCACATTTTGACACTTTTTGAGACTAGGCTTGTGTTTTGACCTTTTGGACCCCTTCCCCTCACTCAATTCTTGAAATTCCACTTTCCCCTACTCCCTAACATCTATCCCTATCCCCAAAAATTTCCCCAAGAATTTATACAACCCTTAACCCCTTCATTCCCCTCCCTTTGCAAGGTAGTCCTAAATCCTCACACCAAACCCTAATTTCCTCTTCCAACTAAGCTAGGGTTTGACATGAAAGGGAGGAACAAGAGAAAATAATTAATTTTATAGATAATTTAAGCAAGAATAATTCTATACAAGCTCATAAAAATCATGCCTCCATCATTTTCCAAGAATTCATTCCAAGAGACAAGCCATGTGTCACACCTAGGGCTAGTTTTTCTTCAAATTGTGTTTCAGACAAAACAGAGATGAATTTGGAAATAGTGAGATAATTTTTTGTTCATAATAGAGCCAAGAAGAAAAAACTCCTTCATTTTTTACACAGGTATCATGGTTTGAGATCAATTTTAAAAATACAGGTGTCACGGGAGAAATTCTGCACTTCTGGAGTGACCTTGGGAAAATCATTTTTTCTCACAGCTGGACTGTCCAAATGACTTGCTTAATAATTAAAATGACAACTATACTTCAGGATATTTCCAATGAGCTATCATGAGCTCAATTTTAAATTTATTAAGTCATCCAAAAGTAGTCTACACCAGCACTCTGCATTTCTGCACCAACATTCAACACTTTTTGACCAGTGTTTGGAGAATCCGTTTTTGGACAGGTAAATGAATTTAAATAAATAAAAAAATTGTATATTTGGAAATTAGACAATTAAATATTTCAAACTAGCTATCATGGATCTCATTCCAACAATGGGAAGGCCTCCAAACATCCGCTGAAACATAGCGCCGCGCACAGGAGAAGTTTTTATGTTTTGAGACCCTAGGCGTAGCACCCTAGTCGATAAGATTTTTTTTTGGGGAATCCTCAGCTGCTAAATTTTATATATTTGGGTTTTTAATGTCTCCATCAATCTCCACAAAAAATTTCAGATCATTTGGAGCATTTCCCCCCCCTCAAAAGGTCAAAAAACACCTCAAAAATGACCTTTCTGCCTCCTTTTCAAGCCTGGCGCTGCGCGTTGAGCAGTCATGGGAGATTTCATTTTTGAGAAGGTAAATAAAATCCATTTAGCACAAATAAAGTATTTATGGAAATTTTACTCTCTAATATTTCCAGCGAGCCATCACGGGCCTGAATCCAATGCCAGGGAGAGGTTCAAAACTCAGCTGCAACAGACCACAAATTTTGTTGATATGGAGCTACACACAGAGACAGCTTTTTGCCAAAACACACAAATTAATAGCATATTATTTTTTTAATATTTTCTTGGAAAAAACACTCCTGAGTTTATTGGGGAGTTATTTTTTGGTGTGTTTCATTTATTTCCTTATCTCTTATGTGTCTTGGGCCTTGCATGGTCGTTAAGCACATTTATGACATTTATGGCTAAATTAGGGTTTCTAGAAGCCTCTTAAGGTTTCGACCTCCTCATTTAATCCATAAATAGAGCATGAGGCTCTTGCATATTTTGTTGGATTTTGATGACTTATGCTGGAGTAATACATAACCCTTTGAAGCCTTTGATGAGAAATTGATGTCTTGGAGCTCATGCTTGATTTGATTTGTTTGTGGATGGGGAAGGATTGTTTGCAGGATCCATAGGCCTGGTTGATGGTGAATTTTTCTCTTGTTTATGTTTTCTAGTTTTCCATTATTTTTTCCATATTGCTATGCTGCAGTAGGACAAAAAATTTAGACTAAGATATGCTTGCTAATGGCACCTTAGATCTGTTTGTTTCCTTCACTACCTTAATGTTTTATTCTACTGAGATATGTTAGGGAATTCATTTCTTTATCTCTAAGAAGTTCTTAGTTTGTCCATTTCTTGAAAGATTTAGATCAGTTAGTACCAATTATTATTTATGGTTAGCCCTGCATATTGTTGCCATTGAAATAATTTGTTCTTGGAATCATCTTTTGAAGCATCTTTGCTTAGGGTTTGTCAAAGGAGTCTATCTTAACCATGCTCTTTGCCTTCAATTAGCTGAATTTGTTTCAAGGAACCTTCATAGCTGTAACTGTGGATGTTAGGGTTTTATATCTTTCTATGTTTATAGTTATTTGTGCATCTTCAATGTTTTTCTACTCTTGATGATAAAATCTTTGAAAGATTAGACAAGTTTTTTCCTTTCTATGTTTTATCTGATTGTTGTCTTAGTTGATTATCTATTTTTAGTTTGAAATCAAATGGATTAGGCTTTGCTTATGCTTTTGATTTTGTTGCTGCACTTACAAATCTTCTAACTCTCTTAGTTCATAAAGCACATAATGATTTAGTTTTCTGCCTTTATTAGCTTTGTTCTTAAACTTAATGTCCATCTCATAATCCTTCACAAACCTTAAAAGATCCACCAACCAAGTAGAATTTCCTTGCAAATACTCTTCACTCCATTTATGAACTTATCTGGACCTTGTTAGAATCCATTGCCCAATGACTTGACAATATTCCATGTTTCCTATCTAAAATCTATCTGAGCTTCATACCCAACCAAAAACAATCAAAATACCCTGAACTTAACATCTAGCCTAAAATCAACCCTAATTAGCAAACAAGTTCACATCTTTGCACCTACTAGAGAGATCCCTCTCCGAATCCAGAAAGGCCAGGTCCTAGGATTCCAAAGCTTGGTTTGATGTTACCCTTGTCAATTTGTATCTCAATAAGTCTAGAAAATTATAGGGAGCTAACATGTGAAAGAAAAATGGTGATCGTATGGAAGGAAAAAGACCACGGGGAAGAAGATGAGGAAGCCATGAGAAATGTAAGATGCATGGATGTTTTCAGGGACTGCGGGCTTCTAAAATTCTTCATGGCACCATGTCTCTAAGATCAACTGGATTTATTACAGTACCTGATCAGTGTATGGGACATTGATCGGGAAAGATTTGTGATCCACAATCATGAGTTAGATATTGAAGTCTCTGACGTATACTTTATCACTGGATTATCACGGAGGGGGAAGTACCAATCCTGATCGGTACCTGGCCCACTATGAAAAATATGAGCATGGTCATCGAAAAGGTTTTCTGAGGGGTAAGGAAAGGATCAAAGAGTGGGAAAGTGGATATTAAAAAAATTCCCGATTTGGCACTAAAAGTAGTGTTGCACACCATCACTCTAGCTGTCAGATCTCAAGCTCCACATGGAGCCACAAAACCATAGCTACCACTTGTTGTAGATTGTATGGCCCCAACTCTTTATAACTAGGAAGAGGCCATAACAATCAATATGAAATGCCAATTGAAAAAATGAGAGAACGACAAGCTGAAATAGTTCGACTATGGGTCCATCTTGGTACCAATCATCTTGGAACGGTTACCAATATTTTAACATAAGGAAGTGATAGTTCCGACACCACCAGCCCAAGAGCCATAGATGGTCCATTGGGCATCTTTGATGCCTAGATCAGGAGGTGGTCAACGGATGTCATGGAGACCGCAATTCTTTGACTGGCTCCACCGACAACTAATTTTCATGGAGGACTGACTCTATTTTGGCATGGAATTTATGGGTGATGCAGATTTCCCACTCCCAACAGGAGAGGATTGGGATGAAGCATTGGGTAAGAATCATTTTTTATTTTGATGAGTATTATGATTTTTTTTATTATATATGTTCTGATGTTAATCCATGTATTTGCAGATGTTGGGCCAGAAAGACTTGCAGGAATGTCTCCAATAGCATGGAGGGTTCCTCGTGATTTTGATGTGGCCCCTCATGGTGAAGGAAGGGAGGAGGAGGAAATTGTACACAACCTGGAGGGACTTACCTGTAGAATCTCAGAATATGCGATATTTGACGATGTTCCTCACGTATACTAGAGGCACACTGTGGGGGTGTCTAACCATGTTCACCGCTTATTGAGGCGACTTGTGCGTGCAGTGACATGCTACCATGAGCATCATGCTGACTAGACGCCTAGGCTTTTATTTTTGCATATTTTTTGATTGGCTCCACTGACAACTAATTGTCATGGAGGACTGGCCCTATTTTGGCACAGACTTTACGGGCGATGAAAATCTCCGACTCCCAGCAGGAGAGGATTGGGATGAAGCATTGGGTAAGACTCATTTTTTATTTTGATGAATATTATGATTTTTTTGATTATATATGTTCTTATGTTAATCCATGTATTTGTAGATATTGGCCTAGAAAGACCTGCAGGAATGTCTCCAATAGCACAAAGGGTTCCTTGTGATTTTGGTGTGGCCCCTCATGGTGAGGGAAGGGAGGAGGATGAAATCGTATGTAACCTGGAGGGACTCGCCAGTGGAATCCCAGACTATGTGATATTTGATGATATTACTTGTGCATACCAGAGGTACACTACGGGGGTGTCTAACCATGTTTACCACTTATTGAGTTGACTCATACGTGCAGTGACATGCTGCCATGAGTGTCATGCTGACTAGACGCATAGGATTTTATTTCTGCATATGTTTTGAGAGACATAATGGTCTCAGGATGTAACCAAAACATACATATTTTTTGAACTTATGATGCACGTGGATGAAAACAACATTCTATATATATATATATATATGCCTATTTTCCTATATGGATATTAGTATGTGATGATGAGAGTCATTCGTCTAGGAATATGCTGATATGTGATGTAATCAAAATTCATTTCTAATAAATGAACACGCAAATACAACCTTAAGATTTGAGGATTTCTAACAGAATAATTCCCATTAAGCTGAAGAACAACAAGCTGAGAGTCTAGGTTACCAATTAATACATGAATCGAGATCAATGGCCTCGGTTAAGAGTTCTATGACAGAACTATATTCAGTGACATTGTTCGTGGTTTGTCCTAGACAAATAGCTTGAAGGTCTATCAACTCACCATTAGGATTATAAATTACCTAGGCTACAGAAGACAGGTTCCAGGCACTGCGGGAGGCACCATCCGTGAAACCAACATAAGGAGTGACAAGAATTTGCATGGTAAGAAAAAACATAATAAGTAGGAAAAGCTTCTCACAAAGCACACCAAGCCAAAAAAGGTACAAAAATGAAAAAAACAACTATGTACAAAGAACATGCATGAGAAACTCATGCATAGTATTTTTTGAGATATAGCCCATTTCTGGGCTGATCCAAAGGATAGCCTTCATAATCAATCTCATAAGCCTCATTCTGAAAAATGCACTTAATGGTATAGGGCCCATGCCACATGGGCTGGAATTTTCCCTCCCCCAACTTATCATGAGCTTGGTCATACAAGAGGAAGATGTATTCTTCTACAAAGGAACGAGGGGAAACCGACTGATCAAAATGAGCTTAGACCCGCTTTTTCTATCCTTTTATGACAAGAGCATTAAAGCAGCGAGTTTCATCAAGCCTCTCTAAATATGGAAGACGCTCTTCTTCTGGTGAAGTATTGGGCAGCAATTCAACAACTATCTTGAGAGAAGGGATTTCACATTCCATCAGAAGCGTAGCTTCCAGACCATAGACAAGCTGGAATGGAGTGAAGCCGGTCGCATCATTCACTGAGGTTCGGTAAGCCCAGAGAGCTGAAAACAACATGAGATGCTAGTTGGACTTGTGCATCCCAATTATACACTGAAACATAGTGACTAGAACCTTGTTCACGGCTTCAACTTGGCCATTGGCTTGAGGGTAGTATGGTGTTGAGCTGTCGTGACACAAACCCAATTTGGAAGTCAACTCAGCCATCATGTAATGATGAAAATGAGAACCATGATATGTGACAATGGATTGAGGGACACCAAACCTGGTAATGACATGATTGAACAGGAACTGTGAGGCTGTCTTACCGTCAACTGTAAGTGTAGGCATTGCTTCGGCCCATTTAGTGAAGTATTCAACAACAATGATAATATAAGCATACCCCCCGGCTAAGTGAGGTTTAAACATCATAAAATAAATGCCCCATTTTTCAAAGGGACCAATGGTAATGACAGGATGGAGGTGTACATGTGGCGTGCGCATCTTGCGCTAGTAAATCTGGAAATCGTGACACTTCTGGACAACAATAATGCAGTCTTAAAAGATGGTAGGCCAGAAATATCCAGCACAAAGAATATTCTATGCAGTAGCATATCCATATATGTGACCGCCACAGGCACCAGAGTGACAATCATTGAGGACTTTTTCAGCCTCCTCGAGAGTTAAACACCGGCGGAGAATAGAATCAACTTCGATGTGGTAGAGAGTATCTATGACTATGCGATAAGGTTGCGAATGATGGTGGATGTGTCGATAAGCATCCTTCATCAACTCAGATCGAAAGTTAGAAGTCTAAATGTATATGATGATATCACCGTACCAAGGATCGAGGGTGATAATGAGAAAAAGGGTGTCGTCTAGAATGCGTTCCTTGGAACCAGATGGAGCAGAATTAGAAGGGAGAGAGAAAATAAAATCGGAAAAAACCAATGATTTCTTCGATTTAGCAGCAGTAAATTCCAAATTGAACTCTTGGAGGATAACAATCCACTTTGATTATTTACCCCCCAACAATTGACGAGTCAACATTTAGGTCGTGGGGTTGCAATCATAAATCATGGTCACTATGAGCAATAAAATATAATGGCGAAAACGTTGGAAGACTTGAACAACAACCAACGCCAATTTATTGACATGTGGATAACGTGTTTCGGTATCGAGAATATTGCGACTCAAATAATAAATGATGTGCTTATCACCATCATCATCATATTGCACCAGAACCATGGCAATAGTGCTAAACGCGACATCCAAATAGAGGGAGTAGTCAAGATGATAATTGGGAGGATGAAACAGAGGAGCATTGATAAGCAATGTCTTCAATGCATCAAATGATTTTTGTGCAATCTAATCCCAGAGGAATGGGATGCCTTGCTTAAGTAATCGCATGAAGCCTTTGGCCACTTCAGCATAGTTCAGTCTAAAATGGCGCACGAAACTATCTTTCTCTTGCAGAATCTGTAGCCGATGTAAAGAGGAAGGGGAGGGGAGATTGACAATAGCTTTGACTTTGAGGGGATTGAGACGAATTCCTTCTTTAGAGACGATAAACCCTAAGAGTCTACCAGAATCAACGCAAAAGACACAATTATGCAGATTGAGCTGAATATTATAGCGTCTACATCGAAGAAATATTTGACGGAGATGATCTGGGTGGTCTTTATGCTTAGCAGAATGAGCTAGAAGGTCATCCAGGTAAGGTTGAACAATACGCTTGATATCATGGAAAGCGTATGACATTGCTATTTAATATGTAGCCCTCACATTTTTAAGACCAAAATGGAGCTTCTTATAGGAAAATTTACCCAAAAGACAAGTAAAGGCAGTGTTGTGTTGATTGGCCAGAAGAATATTAACCTGGTTGTACCTAGAAAACCTATCCATAAGGGAAAATATCTCACTCCCAACACATTCGTCAATGATCTGGTCAATAAAAGGAGTGGGATATTTATCCTTAGGGAAAGCTCGGTTAATATCACGGTAATCTACACAGATATAAATAGTACCCTACTTTTTATCCACAGGAACAATATTAGAAGCCCATTATGTCAAGGGAATTGGATAAATGAAGCTAGCTTTAAGAAGTTTTTAAACTTATCCCTTAATGGCGGCTACCTTTCTAGGGTGCATGGGCTGAAGATGTTGGTGAATAAGCTTCGCACCAGGATAAGTAGGAATATCATGCACAACTATACTCAGATCGATGTTGGGCATTTCTTCGTAAGAAAAGGAAAAAACATCTCAAAACTCGCAGAAGAGACTAGTATAGACCTCGATATCGTCAAGGGAACAGGTCAACCCAATGTGGATGTTCTCGAAAACCCTCGGTTTGACGGAGACGTCGATAGGCATCTTTTGCGTGATGTCTCCTATGTTACTTTCCACAAATAATTCATGTGTTAGGATGGGAGTTTGAAGTGGATGGGAAGGAGCTTGGGAAGCGAAATTCTCAAGACAAGTAAACATGGCCCCAAGACCAGGCATGAAAGAGGAACGATGATGACTATCTTCCCAAGGAGGATCCTCAAGAGACATAGTTTCCATGATGGTTTCATCGGTGGGAAATATCTCGTTTAAGGGATCGGGTGAATCCGAAGCGTCGAGCCAAGGGGATTGAGAATACGTGTCAAGAGACATACTTAGAGGAGTATGATCAGAGGAAGGAGGAACCGAAGCTGAAATATGTTCACAATAATGAATTTCTATTGGGCTTAACAACATCGAGTCACCAAACTAATCAATCTACTCGAGTGAAGTGATGATCCATGGATTAGAAGACCTGGAGATCATGTTAACCTGGGTACTGTTGGGTGGAGGAAGAGAAAAAAGACCCATGAGGGTAGGATATTTGAAAAGACCTGGTCCTATGCTCTATTAAGGTATAGGAATACGATCTACATATGGAGCATTACTCTTAGAAGACGAGGAAGTGAAAAAATACAATTGATCAATAGTAATGATATTTCCTTCATGCCAAATTAGAAGAACATGAAAGAGAGTGAATGGGATGCACAACATGGCGTGAGTTCAATTGCGATCGAGGAGAAGATTTTAATTGAGCTTGGCTTCAATGAATTCAACCTCAACGTTAACCATTTTCCCTTCTAACGTAATAGGTAAACTAGTGGGAAAACTGAGAGGTCTAGATTATCTTCCATCAAATGCTTCTAAAGTGTTTGGAGATTGATTGAGGGTTGGAGAACTGATGGCTTTCCAGCAAGCAGAAGACATGATGCACATAGATGCACCCTCGTCCACGACCGCTCCGTGGATATTATTTCCATTAATCCCAGCTTGAATGATCAGTGATAGCTGGTGTGGGAGATGTGAGAATAAATTCTCCAAATCCAAAGTGATAAGGCTAGAATCGGTGGGGTCAATACCTCTGATGAAAGATAAAAAATAATTTTGTTGTGACAAAAAAATCTGAAGTACTTTCAATGCAGACATAGCAGAAGGCACCCGAGCCAAATCCTCAACAATACTATAATGCTAAGCAACACAGGCATTTGGGTTGTAGGAAGAATTTCGGAGTACACCTTTAGAAGGTGGTCATACAAAAGGCTCAATAATGGGCCTTTCAATATGAAGAGGGCCAGAAGCAGGTGGGGGAGGAGGACCATCAACAATTTTCTTCCCTGCTGCCTGACGCAGTTCGGTATAATCATTCGATCGGGTAGTAACAGAGATGGGTGCAGGACCATTCATCATGAAAACCTGAGAGCCAAATGGGGTGGAGGATTGAGGTTGATCCACCATCTGAGTTTGCTGTGATGGGAATGGTTCTTAAAGAACATATGGAGTGCCTTCAGTACCCTTGAGAAGTCGACTCACTTTGGCTAGTCGTGGATAGTCCTTAGTGTAATGCTCTTCATTAGAAATCAGACAAGGGTATTTTGGTTTGTGTTTTAAACCATCATCAACATTAGATTTTGGAGAATCCTGTTTCAGAGTATCAGCTTTGGATTTACCTTTACCCTTCTTGTTACCTTTGGAATTTTTATCCATCGGATTAGACTCGACGGCATTCACTTCCACGGTTTTTCCAGAATTCGGAGGTGGTTGAGAAGAAGTATCACTGGAAGGAGTAGATTTATTCTTCATAAGATTTGGAGAAGAATTTCGAGAATTCTAAGACACAGAACCAGTGATACTGTTGACAGATGGTGTCGTTGGTGCATTGGTAGTTCCATGTCACAGAGCATTGGGAAAGAGTTCATACAATGTGTCAGACTGAGAGTACACAAGATCATGGTACTGGGCAGGCGCAATGGATTGTTCCTCAGTAACAAATGACCCATAGTGATGTCCTTAGCAATCAGACTGATAAAAGAGGTAGTGAACCAATCAATTAGAAGTTGATCAGGAATCATGAACTTGATCAAACGATGATGCCACCTCAACTCATGAATATGACCAGAGATATGAGTAGCTCGATCTTGTTTCAAAGATGTGAGAAGGTGCATCCCAGTTTCATAGTGAACTGGTAACTGGAAGTGCGTGAGAAATTTCATAGAAAGAGAGTTGAAATCTTGAAAGATGTCGTGAGAGAGTTCAATGTATCACTTTGCAACAACACCAGTGAGAGTCCTTTGGAAAAGACGTAGCCGAATTGAATTGTTGATCCAAGAGTTAGAGGAGCACCAAAGATGGTAAGTCATAACATGCGCTTGGGGGTCTTCTCTGGACTTGCCTTCAAATTTGGGACAATCGCCCGGGGTTTTAGTTGGAACTGGAGGCCAATATGGATTATGAAGGATAAGATCATTCGTCAACTTCAACACATCGGGTAGTTCTAGCGTAGAGAGAAAAGGAAATTGCAGATTGAAAGGAATTGTAGGCCTTTGATAAAAAATAGTATTGGGATTCCAACCAGGTTGGGAGAAATTCTACCCCCATACATTCTGTCCTGAAGGATTTTTTACATAGGGGTTATAAGCCTGATAATTTTTCCCATACACTGGTTGAGGACTAGGATATTGATTTTGAGCATACCACTGAGGTCCTGTCTAAGCAACATATGGATTTTGCTGTGGAATGTAAGCAGTGACTTGAGGGGCATTATATACCACTTGAGATTGACCTTAAGGAATATAAGCAATGCCCTGGGGCGCACTATACACTACCTGATATTGAACTTGAGGAATTTAAGCAGTGCCCTGAGGCTGTACGGGTTGCCCCTAGAGTGTAGGTTGACCCAGATGTTGCAGTTGAACAGGTTGCCCCTGGGGTACAGGTTGGCCTGGATGTTGAGAGCCACCAGGTTTCCCTTATGGAAGAGTTTGGCCCGATGGTTGGGATGAGCTAGGTTGCCCCTGAAGACTAGTTTGAACCAGCTGAGGAGTGGAGGGTTGATCTTGTTTTACAAAAGTGGGGCCTTGATGAATGTAAGGTTGGTGTTGTTGCACAAAAGGGTGTCCCTGAGGTGGATATATTTGTTCCTAAGGAACATAATATGCTTCTTGTTGAACATAAGGTTGACTAGCAGGACCGTAGGGTTGTCCTTGTTGGACCGAAGCTTGTCCCTGAAAGGGTTGTCCTTATGGACCATAAGGTTGTCCATGTAGACCATAGGGTTGTCCCTGTTGGATGGAAGGTTTTCCTTGTGGACCATAGGGTTGTCCCAGTAGGTATGTGAACTAGTTGGGGTTAATCAGAGGTAAATAGACATGATTTCCGTACTCGTCATAATGATGTGGAGGATTAATAGGAGCTTGTGGCTGTTGAGAACCCTGAGTGGTGTAATTTTGAATGGCCAACATGTACTGATCATACGTCAAACCTTCAGGAATTGGATTAGAAGAGACAGGCGCACTACTATTAGGTTGGATTCCTGAAACGTGAGGTTGTGATCCACTCACGACAGGCCTAATGGGTATCATGGAAGAAACAAGAATCGACTGATGAATAACAAAAGATGGTGGCATAGACTGAGCCACATTAATAGATGTTGTGGATGAAGCCACACAGACAATGGGCTAGGTTGGGATAGACATACAGATCATTGACGTCATGGGAGTCGAAGGTGATGCACCCCATACTGTTACAAACGATCTTTCCGAGGGATTCTATGTACGTGTCCAGACCAGGTTTTGATACAATGGTGTAGCACCAGAAATAATCTGACTCAATGAACGCTAACCGACTGGGAGAGAGGAAGGTTGACCTGAGACATAAGGAAAATTCTCTGGAGGGAGCCGATATTCTCCTATAGAAACATAAAGCTCTTCACTACTAATGGGACTTGAATAATCCATGTTAGATGCAGCCATGTTATCATAAAAAAAGGCGATGAGAAGTGGCAAGTAAATATGGTTCCAAATTAAGAGGAGGAAACTCTTCCTTGTTTCCAAAACCAGCCCAAGCATATAGAGGTCTCCAATTGATATCAAATGGCTCCTCAAGAGGAGATCGGGTAGCAAGAGGTAAGATACTCAGAAGAATAGAATGGCAGTCACCGACATTCCTAGTAGGCTGAAGTGCCCCCGAGGAAAATTCAGGAGAAGGATCTCCACTAGGAGGTAATGAAGGGGATGACGAAACTGGTGGTTCTGCCACTGTGACTTTATCTCAAAAACAGGAGAGAACTGAGATTACCAACTCGAGGCTTCAAAATCAAGCAATAATGAATTACTTAAGAACAAGCCAAGAAAATATCTTTAATGGGCGTGTGATCATAGGAAATTGATTTTATGACACTGAAACAAAACTTTTCCTTTTCATATTTTAAGAGTCAAGAAAAAGGCAAAAGGTGACTCTAGTCACTTTCAGGTTGAACGAGTGCGAAAGGAAAAGTGCTCGAGGATATTTTAAATTTTAGAGAGTCATGAAAAGACCAACATGAATACTTAGGAAATCTAAGCAAGAGGGTGTACCAAGTTCCCGTGAACTACAATATACACCTTGGTGATCAAATGAAAGAGAAATGACCAAGGACTTAATGTACGTGCTGGCAGTCACCCTGAATGTTGTGTTTGGTGTATCACAAATACAAGGTAGCAGACTCAGCTTCCTATGGATGAAGGATTGAAACCTTTTAGGGTATCCCTATATATACTCGATGGTACGGGGAGCACAAGTCCATGCTAGCGTTGTCTAATGCCATATGGTGAACGAGAGCTACTAGGTTTAACGACACTGGAACACGTCACTAGCCTAGACCTTTAAATGTGTGCGTTAGGTTTCAATGCTTCCTTAGGTTGATTGAGTTCATTTTAAACTTGATCTTGAATTAATGTTGCAGTTTCAAGGCCTTGTCGAATGTAATCTCGAATCCTTAATGCACAACTATATGCGAAAGAATATCAATCCGATTTGATGAACAACTAGATAAGAGAGGGATAGTAGTTCATAACAAAGCAACAATTAATTGAACACAAGAAGAAATTATTCTAATGCATCTAAGACAACCAAAGAAGAAAACAAAAGGCTCTTTTCTTATTCACTAAAATCTATTAATGCAAAAGAACGTTTTTCATTTTCCAACTAAGAGAAAGAATGCAAATTTTGTCTTTTGAAATGAATGAGAAGGAAAACACACTACTACACTAAAAGGAAAAATAGACACTAGTTTTGAAAAATGTGAAAGAAATGATCTAAAACAAAGATACCAATCCAACACAAACATAAAACACACTCAAAATAGAGACGCATCCTTTCAAGGAAAACAAAGGGCTTTCAGACCGATTCAGTGCTGGAAAAACACCCTTTCAGCAAATGCGACATTCATAAAAGGTGGGCACCACCAAAAGGTACAAGGGTACCAAAAAGGTGTAATATATCCTTAGGGTGATAGATGGAGAGCTAAACGAACACGAAGATGATCATTCAACAACCCAATGACACATAGAACTAAAAGAAAAACTAAAAAAAATAGTCAAAAAACTGAAATGATATAGACTAAACTAATTCAAACTCAACTAAAAAGGTTCAGTGAGAAGGTAGCCAATCAAGCGGCAAAAGGCACCTAGAAACCATAGGATGAAAAACTTCACTGATCAGATGAGGAGCAAACAACTGAGAAGAACGAGACAAGAGATTCAAAGAAATTCCAGTGGACTAATTGAAAGATGAAAATCCAATCCAGAGACAAGAGAAACTGACAAAACTCAGGGAAAAGGCTAAAATTTTAACCTATAGGATTCAGCGCATCTGTCTAGCTATAATTCGTGCTAAACGGAGGATGGCATGCCTGTGAAAAAGGAAACAAGTGCCAATCGGCGTGACTGTTCAAGAAATAACAACTCCGAGCTAGAAAAATATGGAAAAAAGAAAAAGTGACTGATCCAATTCAGACTTGACACTCTGAGAGTGAATGTGATGGATAAAAACAGTAAAACAAGAAAAATAAAGCAGAAAAGCGGTGATATGACCAAATTTGAACAAACAACCAAAACACTAGACAAACAATGAGAGACGAAAAACACATTGATTCCCTAGTATGGTCGCCAACTTGTTGAGTAGGTAAATCCCCGCCGCGGACAGAGGTGATCGCTCTAGCCCTGGAGTGGGTCTAGCAACAAGGGAACAAGGTAGAATTTTGGACTCCTAGCTTATAAATGAAAACAAGTTGGGATAGATGACCTACCTTGGTCCAACACTTTTGTTTTAGTCTGTAGCAACGATCCATTGATATTTGTCTTCACACGTCGTGTTCCTTCAGTGATAATATTCATGTACCTGCACAAGGATCAAGTGAACGGTGACAGCCTATGAAAATATATTTTCATTCATAGCTATTCGATTGGTCAAGGAGAATCAAACATTTTTCATATGATCTAACACAAATTTGGAACCAAAAAACCATTCATGTATTAATGATAGAGAAAAGAAGTTTACAACTTTAATGCCTTAACGTTGTAGCCTCCTTCGACGGGTTCAGTCAAAAGTGTCTCAAGAATTCGTCGGGGATTGGACTTGGTGAGGAAATGAGCCTAAAATCTCTCTCGAAAATTGATTCCTCTATACCTTGTTCTTCACATCAACTATATTATGGATTATTCAGCTAGCTGAAACTATGTGAGAAAGAAGTATTTATAGGAGAGGAGGAGGTGGTTTTGGATCCCTCATAAGGTGGAAGAGAGGCCTTATCCTTTGGGGAGTTTCTCCATTGTAGGAAACAAGAAGCCAAAGGGAGGAATTCGACGTTATTTAGTCAAACAAACCATGATGACTCTGCTCACGAAGTGGTTAGGCATGGAAAATTCATTTCTATTTAAAAAAAAAATTCCAGAAATAGCTCAGCGTGGGTGCCCCACTGAGACAGAGTGCTAATGGGTGCGAGGCCCAGTGTTAATTTCTCTATGGGCACAAGGCCATAACTGCCTACCAGCACCGACCCAAAATAATGTGTTTTTGAGAGCTTGCTTCAAGAATGATCAACAGAGGAAATTTTCTTTGTAATATTCCCAATTAGCCATGAGCTATTTGGAATATTAAATTCTGTTTGCTTTCTTGTTTAATGAATAAAAGGATAATGGAGATCCACAAATCTCCTTAATATGAATAAAACCAATGCCAATGTGAAAGGAAGACACCTTGGCAGCTTAATTGAGCACCCTTGTGTGTGAAAAGGGGTTGGAACACCTTGACTGGGTCAACTTTGACCAAATCAATAGCGTTGTCATGGAGTAGTGTAATTCAATGAAGGACATCACAGTTTTAGATGGATAATGTTTGCATGGAAGTAGTGTCATTAATGGATGGGGCTTCGGGTTAGAAAGCTAATTTATTATATAAGGAAGAGGATGGCAGCCATATTTCATCATGTTGAGTATATGGTCTATTTAGACATATAATAGCTTTCTTTCGCTGTTTAGATAAGATTACAAGTGTTGTTTAGCACAGGGTGTTCCTGATTGGGAATCCCACCTCTTTCCTTGAGAGGCCTCTTGGAATAGTTTGCACTACATTCCACTCTCAGGCATTTGGCCAAGGCTTCAGTCTTAATGTACAACGTAGTTCCTGTTGAGGATTTGTGTTTGTGTTGTAGGGCAGAAGTTGTGGAGGTTTTATTTGGGAGAATTTTGAGCTAGATCTCATTGGAGGAAGGTTCCTCTCTCTTTGGAGGCTAGTAAAGAAGGCCCTATAGCTTTATTAACACATTTGGCATCAGGCCATAGTATATTTATCCCCTACAACGTAGTATCAGTCTGGATCTGCATTATTTTAGGGAGGAGTTGCAGGGGTATTTGTAGTAGGTGATTTGGGAGTGATTTATTCGGTGAAGGGGAAATATTTTCATCTGGAGGATCCCTTGGAGGAGAGCATATTAATTTCATTATCAGCTTCAACCATTGTTCTTCAATTATTTGTTGCAACATAATTTTCAGCCCTAGGGCTGCAACTCATATTGTATTATTGGGTGTTTTTCCCAGAGATGCTTTGGGGTTTTTTTCTGGAGGTTATATAGAGCCCAGATCTTCATTTTTGTATCTATTGTGGGATATATCAGCCCCATATATTTTTTTTAGTCATTTTCTGTAGCAGTGCTTTTAAAAATGCATTGTAGCAGTGTCTCTGACACTTTGATATAGTAGCAGCGCCTCTTATTGAGGGTTTTTTCTATTGGAGGCTTGCTCTATCTTGTAACATGTTTTGTGGCTCATTAATTTAAACATATTTGCTACTGTTATGATGAATAGAAAGGCTCCATATTGGTCTCTTTCTTTTATATTATGTTTTACACTGCTATTCTAGCATTTTGCACTATATTCTCGATTTTCCCATTTGGGATTATTACATTCTTGACATGCCAAGGGATGCAATGACACTTTTATCAAGCTATGAAAATACACAAAAGTCACTGAAATTGTTTTCCAATATTTGGGATGGGGATTGTAGGGATGGTGAAAAAATATTGTGTAACACCAGTTGAGACAGAGGTTAAATGGAAGTTATCTATCAGTTGTATTTATAACAAATTGCCCAGGCGCAATTATATACACCATATGTTTCCCATGATACTTGCACAGTCAAGGAAGGCTAAAATTCCTAAATAATAGGGATTGCATTCCACAGGGATTGCGTGAGAAAGGCAGGCTAAGAAGAGGCTGAGAATTGTGTTGGGAAAAATACCGAGAGGGGGGGGGGGGGTGAATCGCATTTACAAGATATTCAAACTTTTTACTTTTTCATGCTCTAAAACCCATACACTACTTTGCTGAAGCCAACTAGCGTATACACGCGGATATCCTTCATAAAACTCGCGTATACACAGAGATCTAATTATGCCATTAGTTCTTCACTTATATCAATCCATCATTCATTCATTAGATGTTCTATAAACAGTAAACATGTGCAGTAAGAACAGAATAAACCATCACACAAAGCATCACACATGAACACCAGGATTTTTAGGTGGAACCCCAAGTCGGGAGAAAACCACCGCTGCAGTTGCTCAGCCTTCAATATTTTATTATAGAGAAAACATCTTACAACATATGTGCTGGTGCAGACTCTACCAGCACGTAGGCACCCACCTGCGCTCGTTTACCAGCCTCTCCTGGAAGGGAGCTCCAACCCCCTGACTCGTTTACCAGCCTCTCCTGGAAGGGAGCTACGACCCCCCGATCTCGTTTACCAGCCTCACCTGGAAGGGAGCTACAACCCCCTGACTGAAGGCTACAACCCTCAGCACCTCTATGGACCACATTTCATCAATTTTCACACCGGATCCAACAACTTCAATAGAACACCACTTGCAGGCCACATTTCATCATACTTTCAGACTGGACCCTTTCCATACTTTTAAGCACAAACATACATCACCAACAGATACTTATCAACACAGATCAGATAGCAGAAACACAGCAGAACAGATCAGATATTTCATACCCTTTGCTTCAGCAAACCCTAGTTTGCATACACGCTTTCACTTCACTGATGTTGCGTATATACGCGCTTCCGTCCACACAAACCAGCGTATACCTCAGTGTATATTTTATTGCGCATACGCGCTTTCTCTTCGCTGAAGCCGCGTATATACGCGCTTCCTCCGCGGCGAAGTAGCGTATAGATCTTCAATCATTACAGAGCAGCATACTTCATCAGATCAGACATTCAGCTCAGATTCAACCCTTTACTTCAGACAGATGTTCGCCAAGATGTTCGCCTCATTACAGATCTAATCACTCCATAAACACATCTAGCAAATACAAGTACATTTCGTATCTAGAAATCCCGCTTCATCATTTCTTCATAAGTGCATTCAAACACGTCAAACACCATGTCACTCTCCCCCTTTGACATCAAGGGCAAAGGGCGGACCAAAGCCAACTTACTCTCCCCCTTTTCTCCTCATGTGGAAGAAGTGTTCTGCAGATCTGATATAAACAGAAGTGACCAAGCTCCCCCTGAGTTCATGCTGAATCTTCAAAACATATTTTCCAATGAAGTACATGACTCTATGACTTTCCTATCACCAATGACTCATACTTACATCAAATATCCAACCAAGTGGATTTACATATGAGACTCAAGTACCCAACCAAGTGGGTTTACACATTTCAACTCATCTACCCAACCAAGTGGGTTTACAAAATTTGACTCAGCTACCCAACCAAGTGGGTTTACAAATTTGACAAGTTCTTACATGACTGAAAATTACAAATTTACATCATGGGTCTC